>JAMKCH010009904.1:0-59733 GCA_023653785.1 Ophioderma brevispina | reverse complement strand
TACAAGCAAATACAAATCACCTTTTTGTGGGCCGCAGCTATAGCTGGCAGGACCACTTAGCAATACGTTGTGGTGTGTATGTGATGGAGGTGTTGTGGATGTGGGGGTGATATGTGTGTGTCACAAATTGTTAAGTTTTTTTTGAAAATGACCTCAATTGAAAAGTTTAACGTCAATTGGAACCCACACTGCTGTCATAGGTGCACAATGGGATCCCTCATATGTTGATGAGGTCAAGGTCATGTTGAAGTCAAAGGTCATGTGATGGCAAGTGAAAAATGGCTTATTAAAATGTAAAATTAGATCTAAATTAAACTTCGAGGTTCATTGGAACCAAACTTTTGTCATTAGGGCACCATATGCGAATCCCTCATATGTTGATGAGATCAAAGGGAAGGTGCCAGGTCAAAGGTCATGGGGCGGCCCACAGCTTATATGTTGAATATAGCGAGTGAGCGAAAGCCGAGAACCGGGAAATTCTAGTTTTCTCTCTTTTAGGCATTTATGGTTAGTGTCAATCCAGGGCGTGTCCACCCTTTTTGCATCCACGACTACCTGGGGGCCGCAAGCAAGTAATGGGGGGGGGGCTAAAGTTTGCCTTTGTGATGTGCCTACGAGAGTCTGGAAGAGGATCATTTATCTATACCAATTTTTGCCGAATGGGACCCATTGCTATACCAAAGATGCAGATTTTGGCCAATTTAACAAATTGCCCATTTGCCCAAGAATGTTGAACTCTTTAGCTAATTGGAAGAAATGGTCACCTTTGAGGAAATGGAATAATTTTCCCACAATTTTTTTAGAAAATTTGGTTCAGATTGAGGAAATGGACTAATTTCCCACCAAATTTAGAGAATTTTGTTTCAGATTGAGGAAATTGAAATAATTCAACTGACATTTTAAAAATTATTATTCAGATATAATTATGCATTTGATTTTTTTATGGGAAGGTACTGGGAAGGAAATGGCCCGTTGGGACGCAGGTTGGACCCCCCGCCAACCCCCCCCACCCCACCCCCTGGTCTAATCTATATGAAACTACTTTATGACAATTAAACATTTGGTGCCTCAAAAGCTCTCGTTGCACCTTTAAGGCTGACTCAGAGATTTTCCGCGGGTACCGCCCTCATTTTTCTAATTTTTTTTTGTGTGAAATAGCTTACTCAAATTGATGTCATTAATATAGAAAATTAAAACTTTGATTTGATTTTTGTTATTACACATCCTATGGTACTGTTTACCATACATAAATATTTACCGCATCAAAAAACAGAAAATTCTGTTCATCTGAAAACTTTGGAATGAGGATTTGAATCCCGTGACTAGCTTTAGTTCTAGTTCACGATTTTCATTATAACAAAAAATGTAGTATATTTGGTAATCTACTTTAAAATGTCAAACTAGATACAGTTCGGATTAAGCATAGAAATAAAAAAACAACAATTCATGTTATTGACTTTGAGCCCAATTTTGGGCGCAGTTCATTTCTAAATTAATATTCATCTTGAGAGCCATTTCATTGCACAAAGAAAATTGAGTCTGGTGGCGGCCTTTTTTGTCTATATTGGTTTGGTAAATTGCTCTCATGTCATTTTGATGGCTGTTTATTGGTCATTTATGCTTTAATACTAATTGTAACTCATGGAGTACAATATATTTGTTGAAGATTCATTAGGAACAAAACGATAATGGTTCATGCAAATTATTCACACATCTCTTAGAATTATAAGAATATAGGTAGATCCATTTTTCAATGGAGGTGGAAAGAATGTACCCAATAAGAGGAGGAAATGCTTTCATTCTGGTGGTTGTAGAGAATATTCACCAGGGTGGGACAACACAGGGCAGCATGCTAAAGAGGCATGTTTACCAATGAATGTTGGAAGTTAGCCGTATCACTTTGAATTCATAGCATTTTAGGCATTGAGTTACAGAGTTCCTCGTACCAGTTAATAAGCAAGCAGGGACATATATTACACACAGGAAATGTGCATTCTAACTTGAAAGTTTTGGTGTAGTCCAGTTGTGCTTGTTTCGTCATCGTAACACATTTGCAATTCCTTCAACTTTTGCAATCGGGAACTATTATCATGTGAGTTAACCAATGCAATGTCAGCCAGTGATCAAATGGGCAATCTGGAACTACGTCAATGCACAACATTTTATGTCTAGTAATTATCAAGGTAGGTGTGAGGTTATAGCATAGATAAGTGTGTAAAAGGCCGGACGTCAGAGAGTATTGAGGGGGCGCTCCTAAATTTCCGACAAAAATGTGTTTTTTGCATGTACATAATGCTTGTCCATATTACTAATCCCTGTGTGAAATTGTACTAAGCTTAAATTGAATCCTTCATATAGACCAATCAAAACTTTGTTATAAAATTCGGATCCGGACTTTTTGGTTATACACAGTACTCATATGGACGTAATACTACACATTTGTTTGCATCTCAAATTCGGAAATGTGCATTTTAGGGTACTATCTTTGTTTCTAGTTGACTATTTTTCATTACTTACACAATACAAATAATATTTCGAATTATCTGAGTCAGCCTTTATGGACTGAACATAAAATGCAAAAACTGTGAGTTCAAGATTTCCTTATAAAGTGGCATCTCTGTTATAGTCCTCTAGATTTCTAGAAATACAGAGATGACGACTCAAAAATTTTTTGTTGTAACACTAGAAACAGCTGAGTGTGGTTTACACCAGGACAGAATAAACAAAGATGTGTACTATTTGGGTGTGAAGTCAAACTGTACAGGTCATGGCGCACAGTATGCTTATAAATCTGGGAATAGGGAAGGTGAGAATAGAAGGAGAGAGTTCATCAAGTTAAGCTCTTTTAACAATCGATAGGTGCCTTTCACAATGCTTTTGTTTGGCCCACTTAAAAGCCACCTGTGTCTACCATTTTTTGAGACGTGAGTGCGACGCACGTTCCATGAATCACTTTGATCGCCACAATGGAGAACATTTCAGAAAACGGAAGTACTTCGTCAGATCCTGGTTGAGCAGTAAGGAAGGAAAGGAGCTCTTTTGGTACACGGTTACCATGATGAATTTTTTAGCGTGTTGTTTAACTTTAGAATTCAGTTGGTAAGGAAAACGTTTCGGGTATATTAAAGGTGGTTGTCTGTTCCGATTTATGTGTATTGTGTGCTCTATGTGATATGAGAGACCAGACAGCTGCACATACACCCCATCAATCAAGTACCGTGGGAAACAAACTTCGTTTGATGGTAGACGCAATTAATGCATTTTGCAAAGCCCTATTTCAATATGTGCTAATAAAGTGGGTTAACACTAACGGCGGTTTTTGTTTATATCTTGGGAATGAAATGGATCGGGGCTCAAATTTCAGGAAGAACAATGAGAAAAATACGGACCTTCATCTGTATCAAAATCGATACTATTCCGGGTGGTGGTAAATCAGGTGGGGTCCCAAAGACGATCGGACACACGCCCCTTTAAGTGAAAATAATCAACAAAATCGGTTCAAAATTTTACTATGGTATGAAAGTTTAAAGTAGAACATAGTATAAAGTTCTTCTATTTTAAACGACTTTGAGAGGTCATTTGAGGCAGTTTTTCATAAAGTCAAATCTGTATATTTCATTAAGTTCCTGTACTACACACAAAGATTTTTTGAGCAGCAAACTGTGTGGTGCATTTTGAACACTTGCTGTTTAGCGTACCACGCGTACTTTGACAGGATTTTGACATAAACTGACGATCCAGACCAAGAATTTTCGGGTCATGCACAGCAGGAAGGATGTGTTTCATGAATATGTTTCAGCAAGCAAAACACTCTTGAATAGATGATGCACCATCAAATGTTTTAAAATCAACTCAGCATTGGGGCCATCTGCGTGTTCGAGGAGCGCGAAGGAACATCATATACAGCTTGCACACTATTTCAATAGTTCTTTATACCGATTGAGCGCGAATTTTAAAAGCCACAAGCCTTACACGTGCTCACGCATACCGCCGAGGCCCGCTGCTTGCTTTCCTCTCGCAAAGCAATAGAGATTACCCGACTCGATCGATTTGGTCGGTGGTTTTTAGAATGGGCGCAACTCACATTTTTTCATTAAAGTGTATGGTGAGCCTCTCCTTCATTCTCACCTTCCCTGGTGGGACATTCACATGGAAAGGCTTTTTTGATCTCAAGTCAGAATTGTTTGATACACACATATAGACATTTTTTTAAAAAACAGAATTGGATAAAAAGTACTCCCTTGTCTTTTAATACCACTGATTTCAAGGCCTCACTTGCAGGTTAAGTTAGTCACATCCTATGCCATAGAGGGCATGTGTGGTCCAGTGGATTGCATTCACACCCGGGTCCAAAGGTTTTGTGGTTCGAGTCCCACTGGGCCGCCAATGTGTTGTGGCCATTGAGTAAGGCCCTTTAAAACCTCAATTAATCCTCTCCACCCAGGTGTATAAATGGGTACCAGCATTATTCAATTCTGGGAAAGTAACAGAACCTCGCTGTGCGGGAGGAGTGGCGAACCCCCCCGCAAAAAATAATACGGAGGAGTCTGGACCAAACGCTAAGGAAAGAAGAGATTGTCCCACTCTCCGTGCACGCTTGCTCGCAACGACAAAAAAAATGCCAATGACCAAAATACCAAAATACAAATTTGATGATTTTTTTTCGCGTTACGGATGAGCACATCGCTGCTTATCCCTTAAAGCAGCAAAAAATGATTTCCCTAATATTTTGATTATGGTTCAGTTTAAGAAGCAGGAACTGATTTTTCCTGATTTGGATTATGGTTCAGTTTAATTAAAGAAGCAAGGAACTGATTTCAACTCCAATCATAGGGTCTCTGTACGAAATATAGGCTCAATGTGGGATTTAACTTAAAATGGGGCTCATGTGCTCATTAAGATATGGAAAAGGTTTCAAATGGGTGAGTCACTTTTTTTTTGGGGGGGATGTCATCCTTGGGGGGTGTGGATAATTTCTGGAATAAGCCATTGGCAATGGTGCGCCTGGGCTGCCAACCAATTTTGGCCTAAATTGCTGATTGTTTTGCCAAAATTGAGTGATTTTTTATATTAAATCACTGATTTTTTTGGCCACAAAATTGTCAGTTAATTCTCTTTTGGCTGGGGGAAGGGAGGCAAGAAAAATAGTGGAAGCCCTTTAAATCCATTCTGAATAAAACTACTCCTTATTAAAAATAATGTAAATGTCGCAAGCACCAAAACTACAATGTTATTTCACAATATAACTGTTAATGATAAGGGACTTGTTTTTATTTCAGAATGGGCCAGCACAAGAAACTACACCATTTACCGGTATAACAGGTAAGTTGACATTTGTTTTAAGAAAGCTGAATATGATAACCATTGCAATAATTTAAAAGGATTAGCAGCGATTTGCTAATCCGAAACATCGAAAAAATGACATCAAACACAAACATTATTGATCTTTGTTTATTCTGTGCTAGTGAAACCACAATCAGCTGTTTATTGTAGATTTTGAGACATCATCGCTGTTTGTCTATTTGCTCTTATGAAATTGGTACCAACTTCAATTGATTTCCATCATTTCATTGATTAAAAGCATCACAGGCTCATTGTCATCAAAATAAAATGATAAAATTCCTGCTCTCAAATTATATAACAAGATGTTGGGAAAAAATCCTAGAACATAGACTATCATATGTGTGACTTGGCATGACAAAATGAATGGAAAGTCACGATCAAGTCAGTTTTCTGTCGTGCCTGGATGGAGGCATGCATGCTCTTGTTTTATCAACCTGGGAAGCAGTGGTCGGTATGCCTACAATGTGTAACCAATTGAAATGATGACACCCTATTGTCTGTTCGGGTCCTTTCAAATTTAAAGAGACGTGAGATTCCAGAGAAAAGCGCCCTCAATTTTTTTTCGGAACCCCAGGGTTTTGCAAGTTGGAAGCTTACCAATATTAGATACACCTGAATGAATAGCCAAATATTGCCAGTCTGATCTTTATCGTATTAAGATATGATTTTTTAGTAACCTTTGTCCGTCCACGACAGAAATTCAAAGCATGGTTTCCTATAGGGACATGAGGAAGCAGGCAAGTTCAAAACATGGTTTGCGGTTTCTTTCGTGCTTGTTTGTCCAACAAAACCTTCGAAAACGGGTTCTAGGTAGGATGGACTACAACCGATTCACGTGCAAGTTGAGTGAAATTTGTATCAAAAAAAATTGCTTCTGTCACTTTAAAGGGTCATGGCCTGATTGCTAATAAATATTCCCAGGGACCTTCAAATTTTTACTAGAAGTGGTCAAAAATTTTGTGTCAGAATAAAGCTACTATTTTCTCATTACCAAATAGGGATATAGGATGTTTGGTTTGGATTTTATGAGTAAAAAATGTGCTCTATTTTGTTTGACCATTATTATCTTTACAGTATTCAATGGGGCTTACAAAATGTGACCTGCTCCCAAGAAACCCGGAAAAAGTCGCCAGATCACGCTAAAGACACTCTCAGTGATTTATCTGAAAGAGTCAAAATCTATTAATTTGCAGGAATAGTTTAAAAGTGAAGCATGTAAGTCTGTAGAATTCTCATAAGTTAATTTTCCAACTGGACAAAATTACATGACAAAGGAAAAAAAAGGCAGTGTTCAAAGATATGACGTGTTGTAGTAAGTGTCCGAATGGCAGTAATGACTAAACTTCGAGTTTTGTCCTATTAGGGGTGCTTCTGGTCCGATCATTTGTAGGGTATTTACGAATTACCTGTACTTTTGATGCTTTTTTGAGTTCTGATAGCAATTCAATGATAGTGCCTTTAGGAGAAAGAGCTCAATGAACTGGATAAAATCAATGGAAAATAAAAGAATATCCAAGACAATTTTGATGGACTAAAGGAAGTTCAAGGTTTAACTGTGATACATCATTTTAAGCTTGTATTATCAGCACTAAGATCTACTTATCTTAAAAATGAAAAATTTCCTAATTTATTCCGGGGTTCGTGGGAGCAGGTCACAAAATTCATGTCTTTAGCCCCACCAAGCAAAACATAGGCATAAGGCTTTGGAGCCTATATTTTAAAGGGATGACCCGAAGTTTCATCTTAATAGAATGGCGCAAACCCCCCATCTGTAAAGTTTCACGCAGATATTAAACCGTTTGATGTGAGAGCTATAATGTGATTTGGCAATCCCATAGAGTAGGTCTTTAAAATTAACGGTGCATTCGTGATTCCAGCACCTCTGTTTATTCATGGTTCACTAGATTATCCTTGAAAAAAATCCTTATTCACATAAATATGGAGTTGATCCTGATCTTGCGGTTTTGTGTTCGAGCAAATACTTATTTCCCCCAGTCCATAGGCCACTTGTACTGTAATTTCTGTCAGTTTTCGGACAGAAAATACAAAAATTGCGAATTTCTTACAGATGTGACCGAATTTGCAAGTAAGATTTGGTAGCATGGATACTAAGGCTAACGGTTCGGAGGATATAAAATCCAACTTTTCAGGCCTTTCAATAGATAGGCTTATGCCATCAAGTTAGAAGATTTTCTGTCAAGGGCAGCCACACAGAGTAAAATAGTCTTTGTATCTTGTTCAATTCTCGTGAAAGTCACAGTTATGCAAGTATTGAAAGTATGGGGCTTTCTATGAAAAATTTTTGAAATTTTTGAGTTCAAATTGTTTTTTTGGGGTTATTTTTTGGATTTGTGCCCTGATTTCCAAGGTACAATTAGTAGGATTTATTTCATGCAGCATCACTTGTCCTAGCTGTATGTTGTATTTTTTTAATGCTAGCCTTGATAGATGCATTTGCAGCCTAAAGTTAGCTACCTGGTGGTCAGTGTGCTGCCCAATACCTGTTTGCTAGCTGCTAGGGTCATGGACTTTTAGCAAGAACACATCCCAGGTCGTTGGTATACAAGCTCAGTCCCTCTTGGTGAGATAGATGTGCATTTAGCAATATGTTTGTACAAGTAGTTTTAGAATGGATATAGTATTAAATATAATGTAATTTTGTACATTTAAAAAAAGGCAGTGTTCAAAGATATGACGTGTTGTAGTAAGTGTCCGAATGGCAGTAATGACTAAACTTCGAGTTTTGTCCTATTAGGGGTGCTTCTGGTCCGATCATTTGTAGGGTATTTACGAATTACCTGTACTTTTGATGCTTTTTTGAGTTCTGATAGCAATTCAATGATAGTGCCTTTAGGAGAAAGAGCTCAATGAACTGGATAAAATCAATGGAAAATAAAAGAATATCAAAGACAAATTTGATGGGACTAACGGAAGTTCAAGGTTTACATGTGATAAATCCTTTAAGCTTGATATAAGCAATTAAGATGTACTTATCTTAAATTGAAAAATTCCTTCATTTATCCGGGATTCGTGGGAGCAGGTCACAAATCATGTCTATAGCCCCCCAAGCAAAATAGCATAAGCTGTGAGCCCTCTATTTTTAAAGGGGGATTGACCCGAAGCTTTTGTCATCTTAATAGAATGTCGCAACCCCCATCGGTAAAGTTTCGCGCCAGATATTTCCACCTGTTTGATTCCTGTGAGAGCCTAAATTGATTTGCAATCCCCATAGAGTAGTCTTTAAAATTAAAGGTGCATTTCGTGTTCCAGCACCTTCGGTTTTATTCATGGTTCCACTAGATATCCTTGAAAAAAACCTTTCACAAAATATGAGTGATTCTGATCTTGGGTTTTGTGTTATGAGCAAATACTTATTTCCCACCAGTCCCATAGGCACTGTACTGTAATTTCTGTCAGTTAGGACAAGAAAATAACAAACATTGAGAATTTCTTACAGTTGCGGCCGAATTGCAAGTAAGATTTGGTACGAATGGATTACTAAGGCTAACGGTTCGGAAGGATATAAAAATCTCAACTTTAAGCCTCATAGATAGGCTTATGCCATCACAGTAGAAGAATTTATGGCAAGGGCAGCCCAGCCACTACTAAACATATAAACTAGTCTGTTGTATCTTGTTGCAATTCTCGTGATGAAAGTTCACAGTTATGCAAGATTGAAATTACTGGTGCTTTCATGAACCAATCTTTTGAAAATTTTGAGGTTCAAATTGTTTTTTTGGGGATTTTTTTGTATTTTTGCCCTGAGTTCCAAGGTGACAATTAGTAGGCATTTTTTATGCAGCATCACTTGTCCTAGATGCTAGGTTGTATAAATGCTGCCTTGATAGATGATTTGCAGCATAAAGTTTTACATGGGTTGCCAGTGTGCTGCCATTACCATGTTTGCGAGTAAGCTAGGGTCATTGGACTTTCTAGCAAGGACAATCCCATGTCTGTTGTATTACAAAGCTCAGTCCCTCTGCCGTGAGATAGATGTGCATTAGCAATATGCTTGTACAAGTAGTTTTAGAATGGTATAGTATAAAATAAATGCTAAACATTTGTACATTTAAAACAACTGGTTTATATTTCTTCAAAATGTAAACTGGGTATTTTCCATCATACCCCAGGCATGCACCCAAATCATAGAATTTCTGCTCATTTATTCTGGTCAGTCAGATGTATATATAATACCCCCTATAAAAATCCAAATATTTTTTCTCAATTCAAAATAAATGTCTGGAATTTCTTGAATCCACAAACCTTCACTATGTGGGTGTGTGTGTGTGTCCATGTCTGTATCCCAGTCTGCTGCCTGTCTCTCTGGATGTTGCATGTGGTAGGTGTGTGCCTATGTGGTCCCATGGGTTGTAAATACATGTCAAAAATAAGAATTAACAATTGAACAAATATGTTTGCTCATGAGCAAGGACCAAGAAAACCTATGTGTATGGAAATGTACGTGTCTATATGGGTGTGTGTGTGTTGCTGTTTGCTGTGTTATGTATGCAGGTCATGATGCATGTAGTATGCATGCGTGTGCCACTTATGTGAGCAGTGATGCGTGGATGGAGGGAGGGGGGATGGGATGGGACGGACGGGATTGGATGGGATTGCATGGACGGGAACTGCGTCGGCTTACATATAATAAAGTTAATTCCCAATGTAAGAAGCCGTATAACTTATTCATTATTAGGCATTCCCTTTGGCATGAACTTATTATAATATGTATATGTTTCTATCTAGTACCTAATTAGCTAATTAACTAATTAGAGGACTTTGAAAAGTGATCTTTGTTCTCAACTTTAGCTTTTCATTACAGAATAAACCTACAGTATAGAAGATTGATTGTTTAGGTTAATAGTGTTTCAGACAGTTATAGTTATTTATAGTTGTTTAAAACAGATAACAGGTTGTCTTGATGTTGTCTCGGTCATTTTGGTTAAAGTGTTGAAATTTGTTTCTCCCGGCCCAAACTTGGAGGCCAATTTCAAACACAAAAATTAGGTCAGAACCCTTGTTCCAAAGATTGGTCACTATAGGGTGTTCACAGATTAGGGCCAAGTAGGGGCAATCTTCAAAAAAAATCATTATGAATTGTGTTTTTCAGTCGCAGAGAAATTGCTTTAATCACCAATCTTGGTCTGAAGATCCACTGGCCCAACACCCATATGGGGGTTTATTTAACAGATTGGATTCAAAGGTCACATGACCTTTGAAATCAAAATTCAGTTGGAAGAATCACTCAACTGCTGACACGTGACCCATATAGGGTTGTTAACAGATTGGGTCAAAGCTCTGTTTGCTGATTAAAGGGGCATTTGTCAGTTAGTCGGTTAAAGGTATATTAATTTGTTACTTTTGACCTAAACATGAGGCAATGCAGCTAGCTGGTCAGAAGAGCCACTGACTCATGGAGTGTGTTCAGAGAATAATGACACCCATTGAACCCTATATGACCTTTTTAACGCCATCATTACAAGTGTTACACATTTTGCGATCACAAAAGAGGCAAGATTTGTGGTTCCAGACAGATACCACCTGGTTAACATTTTTTGTAGCCAAGTAATTTGTGTCTCATAGACTTTCATGTAAGTAAAATAAGGGCGTCACAAAAAATATTGTCCTCTTGAATCCCACCATGATAGGCTTTCTGCATCATGATGCTTTCTGGTTTAGGTAAGTCGGGGGGGGGGGGACGAGGGTGTGGATCACGAAATTCCCTTTAATATTGGTCGACCAAAAATGGAACACATTTCTCACTCATAACATCCAACCAACAAATCCTTAGTGTAAGAGTTCAGAGGATAAATGAGAAAAATAGTAGTTTCTTCTGATACCAAACTTTGAACCACTTCAGGTAAAATCTTGTGGACGAGGTATAGGGACCGGACCATGGCTTTTTAAGCATCAACATATTTAATTTTTGACTATAGATTAAGCATTTGGACAAAGATCTTTTTTGTTGCTTACATTATGGGCTTCTTCATACTTTCCCATTTTCCATTATGGTTCAAATCATTACTATCTTGGATAGACACTGCTGATATTACACAAAACACTAGTGGTTCTCCAACGTTGATGAACCGGGACTCCCCAACATCTAACAATACTTCTGGCTTATCATTCTCTACATCAGGTCATAGGCAGGAGTATCATTGCAAACTGATATCACAATGGTGACATCAGCTAGTGATTCACCAGCCAATTTACAATAGTCCACAACTTTACAACTGTCAAAGGTATGAAATTACAAGGTTTACCATCTTTCTTACAGTATCTTTGATTGCTATTACATGATGTTAAAACCTGGTTATTATTACAAGGTCGACCATATTTCTTACAGTATGCTTTGGATTGGCTCAGTAAATGATGTAACTGGTGATATACAATGGTCACCATCTTTGCGTCACAGTATCTGAGTGGCTCATGACATGATGTAACCTGGTTATATTACAAGGTCTACATCTTTCTTACAGTTCTTTGATTGCTCATTACATGATGACCTGAGTTAGATTACAAGGTCTACCATTCTTCTTACAGTGACTTGATTGGCTCATACATGAGTAAAACATGGTTATATTACAAGTCGACCAATCTTTATTCCAGTATCTGTGATGGCTCATTACATGAGTAACCTGGTTATATGACCGGTTACCACCTGCTTACAGTATCTTTGATTGGCTCATTACATGATGTAACCTGGTTATATTACAAGGTCTACCATCGTCTGACAGTATCTTTGATTGCGAATTACATGAGGTAACCGGTATATTACAAGGTCCTCCCTACCATCTTTCTTAACGTATCTTGATGGGCGCAATTACATGATGTAACCTGGTTATATTACAAGGTCTACCATCTTTCTTACCGTATTCTTGATTGGCTCATACATGAGTGTAACATGGTTTATATTACCACGGTCTAACATATTTCTTACAGTATATTTGAGTGCGGTTTTTTTCCATTACATTGATGTAACCTGGTTACATTACAAGGTCTACCATCTTTCTTAACAGCTACTTTGATTGGCTCATTACATGATGTTAACCTGGTTAGTATTACAAAGGTCTTCTACATCTTTGTCTTACAGTATCTTTGATGGCTCATTACATGATGTAACCTGGTTATATTACAAGGTCTACCATCTTTCTTACAGTATCTTTGATTGGCTCATTACATGATGTAACCTGGTTATATTACAAGGTCTACACTTTGCTTACAGTTATCTTTGATTGGCTCATTACCGATGAAACGGGTATATACAAGGTCTAAAAACTTTCGTACCAGTATCTGATGGCTCATTCCATGATGTAACCTGGTATATTAAAAGGCTCTACCATCTTTCTTACAGTATCTTTGATTGGCTCATTACATGATGTTGTAACATGGGTTATATACAAGGTCTACAATCCTTTCTTTACAGTATTCTTGGATTGGCTCATAATGATTGTTGTAACTGGTTATAGTACAAGCTCTACCATCTTTCTTACAGAGCTTGATTGGTTATTACACGATGCTAACCTGGTATATTACAAGGTCTACACTCTTACAGTATCTTGATTGGCTCATTAATGATGTAACCTGTTATATTACAAGGTCTACCATCTTTCTTACAGTATCTGTTGATTGGCTCATTACATGATGAACCTGGGTTATATACAAGGTCTACCATTTTCTTACAGTATCTTTGATTGGCTCATTACATGACGTAAACCGAGTTATATTAACAAGGTGTCTACCATCCTGTCGTACAGGCAGTATCGGTGATTGGCTCTTACATGATGAACCTGGATTATTTAAAGTCTACCATCTTTCTTACAGATCTTTGATGGCTCATTACCTGATGTAACATGTTTATATTACAAGTCTACCACTATTCTGACAGTATCTTGATTGGGCTTCATTATCATTGAGTAAACCTGGTTATATACAAGGTCTACATCTCTTACAGATTTTGATGGTCATTACATGAGTAACTGGTTATATGACAAGGTCGACCATCTTTTCTTACAGTATCTTTGATGGGCCTCATTAACATGATTTGTAACATGGTTATAATTACAAGGTCTACCATCTTCTTAAAGTATCTTTGATTGCTCACTTACATGATGTAACCTGGTTATATTACAAGGTTACCACCTTTCTTACTTCTTTGATTGCGCTCATACATGAGTAACCTGGTTATTACAAGGTTCTACCATTCTTTCTTACCGTATCTTGATGGGATCATTAAATGAGGTAAACCTGGTTATATACAAGGTATACCACCTTTCTACAGTTATCTTTGATGGCTCATTTTACATGATGTAACCTGGTGCATAATTACAGGTCTACCATCTTTTTACAGTATCTTGATTGGCTCATTACATGATGTAACCTGGTTATATTACAAGGTCTACCATCTGTCTTACAGTATCTTGATTGGCTCATTACATGATGTAACCTGGTTATAGTACAAGTCTACCATCATTTCACAGTAGTATCTTGATGGGCTCATTACATGATGTAACATGGTATATTATACAAGGTCTACCATCTTTCTTCAGTATCTTTGATTGGCTCATTACATGATGTAAACCCGGGAGTAACCATTATAAATAGACCTTCTATATATGCTCAAATCTTTAAAGACACTATCAGTGATATTCACTCAAAAGAGTAAAAATATTTGATACTCGCCTTGGCTCATGCACCTATGCAGCATGATGATAATTATCAGACTCCTGTGAGAAGCCACATCTCTATTGGTGATTTGTGTTGTGATCAATGTATCAGTGGCTCCTGACAAAGTTAGCATGAGCCAGTTGACTGGCAAAATGGTAGTATCTCTAACATGGGGGGGGGGCAGGGGAGGGGGAGGGGCGAAGACTCAAAAAAAATTTCTGATTGCTGTACCAGCGTGGGGAATGATTAAAGTTGCGCAGCGTCTTACCACACAAGGCCTACTTGTGGGGGACTCAAGGGGCTAGCCTTACACAGCGGTTGAAAGTATCATTATTATAACAAACAAGAATAACACAAAATATCGCCGGCAACACAGTTTTGACACACTGATTGGGAATATTTGTCCCACTAAAAATGTTGTTGTAAATGTAGCTGAAAGTTAATTGAGGGCCAAATATGAATTTTCTAAAAATTAGTTTTCAAGTCTTTCTATGGAAAATGGCCATACAGAGGCGCTTATAAAATACAAAGCATGACCTTTGTAGGCCATATGGCAAGATTCCCGCAAATGGATTTGTCTGATTTTTGCAGCGATGTATAGCTCTTGGAGAGATAAGAGCTCTTGCACGTCCCTCTTATTCAGGTCAAATTGTGTTGCCACTGCTTAAAAATGTTCTAAAATCCAGAGACAATCGTATGGGGTCTAAAAGCGGCTGCTTAGGGCCTGGTGGGGTCCAGAGGGGCGAAGCCCCGGAAGGGTCTAGGGGCGGAAGCCCTTGGGTTTTGCCAATTTAAAGTAAACCGGAGTGCTTCCAGAGCACATATTCACACGAAATCATTTGATAATCTGCCTCCCCTCTTTTCTCTCTTTCCTTTTTCTCACCCTTTTCCCTTCTCTTTCCCCTCTCCTTACCCCCAAGTTTACAGAAAAAAGAAAACATTGATCATACTGCAAATGAATTGATAAAGTGTAGGAGTGTCTTGTTCTCGTCTTCCTCCTCCTCCATCATCATCATCGTTCCACGCTTTAACATTTGTAATCCACGGATTGTCAGACTTCCAAAACTTTTTAGACAATGTTTATGTAGTAACATTTTGTATCCACAGAATGCAATACATCTCAAGAATGCCAAACTGGACCATGTTTTATGTCTAACTGTCTGGGCCCAGATGTGTGGCATTGAGTCAATCCCAAAAAAAGTTTCTGTGATCCCACAAAAATCCTATGCTTAACACATAAAATCCAGACTTTTTCCACTCATTTTCCCCAAAAGTGTTAGTACTAGGAATATTTAGCATTATCATGAATGTTTTGTGGTCCTTCTAACTTCGTTAAATCACTTTTTTAATCCCTCTGGTCTTGGCGCTATATCATGCATGACACATGCTATGAATTGTTATACAGATATTGCAAAGTTGTGTCTTTGTTTCATCTATATTCATATCATTCTTTGTCTCCGGTTTTGAACCTCCTTTAGACCCATGGTACCCAAATCTCTATTTGGAACGTTTCATCAGCCTTCAGCCCCCCCGGTAATTTTGATGTTTTTTCAAATCCTTGATCCGCCCTGTTCCTAACTTCTTTATTCATCACTTTATCCGTCTGGTCTGGGCCTATATCATGCAATCACTGCTACTAAAAGTTTTATGGCAGATATTTGCAAATTGTGGTCTTTGTATTCATCTATAATTTGTTGATTTTATTGTAAAAATTGTTGTATTCAAACATTTGCTGCCAGATATGGTTTTAAATTAAACAACTTACTAATTACGCATAAGCATACACACTTTTTAAGAGTTGCCCCCAATTTGCAAATTTTCTATTTTTTTTTTTGCCACAGTTATTTGGTATTGTCCAGAACTACACCTGCGAACGAGAATGCTAAAAAATTTGGATTTTCAGAAATAAGCAATTTTGGTAAGTAGAAATTGGGATCCCCAGCTTGTTCTTAACGGCAGAGCTCAAAATTCTAAGTTTATGTCCGTCTATGATGAAATAGTGCCACCTCAAGAAAATGACCTCTTAACTTACTGGCCTGAACCAATAAAAACCTAAGGATGACGTATTAACGTACATGGCGCATTTTTTCCTTCCCTTCCCGGCTATTGCATATTGGAAGGCCGTTTCCAGCAGCCGTTGAATAATTCCCGGAGATCTCCGACATTAGTTAACCGGAAAGCACCCTCGGTAAAAAAATATCTCGTATGACAAGACAAGCACCGGTGCTATACTAGGCATTTCTTACAAACCTACAAGAGATCCATCTTTGAACTAAGCGCCCTCTTAGATATCTCTGCAGATGAGCACTAACTTGCTGGTGTCATATGATGCCAACATCGCTCGTTTGGTTACACTAATTTTAGCAACCGCATATCCTCTGTCCTTTCCTGCAAATCCCGCCCTGCCCTGAACCACGAGCAAAAAATCAAATGGCATAGCTTTGTAACAGCTGGTTCAGCCAAGTGGGCCTTAATTCGTAGTTTCCACGTAATGATTTTGTTTTCCCATCATCGGTCTAAACACCACAGGGCAAATGACATGTCCATGTTTGGCAAATGATTTTTTTTTATAATTTCCTTGTGATTTGGTTTTTGGACCGATTACTGGGGTCAAACGAATTCCATTATTTTAAAACACTCTCAAACTACAAACCACAAAAAGACAGAACCTACAACTACAATCTACAAAACAAAAACGAATATCCTGTTAGAGCATGGACAATAGTTTTCAAAGACCCCTATCATCTTGCCCGCCTTTTGTTTAACTCAATCAAATTTTTCATCTCAACATAAAAAATACGATCAATCCATATAATAATACATGATAAACCATAATGGGATGATGACATAGGACCCTGCTAACCATAGCGTGGGGAATTGCAGTGCCTATAAACTGGAGGTTAACAGTAGTGACTACAGGATAGGGTGGGACTTCGAACATTCTCCAGGAATTGTACTTTAATATTATTTAAATGCAAAAAACATAAATAAAAATGTAGTAAAGTGCCCGACATCACGATTCAAATCAAAAGATTAAAGGTGCTTGTTTCCAATTATATGTATTGTTTTCTCTACACTTGATATTTGACCCCATCAAGTAACCGTGGGAAATCAAACTTGCCGGTTTTGAGTTAGCCCAATAATGCATGTTGCAGGCCCTATTCAATACTGTGCTAATAGTTAATAATGGTAACCACCAACCCACTAAAATGGCGGTTTTTTGTTATTATCTTGGAAATGAAATCGATTTGAGGGCTCAAATTTCAGGATGACAATGAGACAATACGGCCTTTCATCTATATAAAATCGATGCGACTTCCTGGTAAATCCGGGGGGTCCCCAAAGACGATCGGAAACACGCACCAACACCATTTAATAAATATCCATCCACCATGCTATATTTTCACAGAATGGACGCGATCTTTAAAACAGTCCAAATTAAATTCACCTTTTGTTTTAAGGCACAACAGCCTTGTAATTAGCTTACGACAATAGAGGAGATTTGCTGTTTTTCTTTCTTTCGATAAAAAGTTCAATGTTTTTCTGACTTTCCTTCGGCAGAAATTGCCAACATCAGCTATCGTTCAGAATGACCCCAGATTATTCCCTGCCCAACTAGATTTTTGCTTGGAATAGTTAGTCTGCTTTATGTCAAGCGTGATAAGTCCGGAGACTTGGTGGGCCACAGGTGGAATGGCGTATCGACTTTTTCTATTGATTGATTTTTGTCAATGATGACCTAAGCTAATAATTTCTGGAGGGTGTGCAAAATTTCGTAAAGTGGCATTTCGTGAAATCACTACGCTAGCACTCTCAATTCATTCAATGGTTGCCATAATTTTATGCCCTAGATCCAGGTTTTAAAGCACGAGGAATCTTTTGGACCGTTTTTTGACTGATTTGATCACAACATTACATCAAATCCAATATGGCCACCCTAACACCCAATATGCCCTGAAATCTTCAGGACCATAACTCACAAGTCTTTGTGATAGAGGCATAATTCTGCGCTCTATACCAAGTAGTAACTCATATCTGACATTCAAGTGTGTTAACAGCTTACAAATCAAGATGCAGCCAATATGGCTGCCTTTTAAGATCTTAAAACCTACGAATTGTCATAAGTCCATAATTACTGTCCGTCTTTGAATTTTAAGTAATTTGTCAAAACAAATATACCAGATACTAAGTTATTTTTTTTAAAAAAAAAAAATGCGCAAAGACCTATACATCTCATACTTTAATTTAACTTTTAAAATAATCATTTTTGTTGTTTTAACTAAATACATACAGATCTATCGTATTTATTATTTTAAAAAGAAGGTAAAAGTAGCCACACCATTTGGCCCCCATCTAACATTTTTTGCATAGTTAAAGAAACCAAACATTCCAGGCAAGAATGTCAAATGGTCAGATACTTATCCCATACCTTAATTTAACACCTTTATACTAATATTAGTTGCTGTACTTACATTAATACACATATAATGTAGGTTTTATTAAACTATTTTTAAAGGCAGGCTGTATTGGCTGCCACCTTGAATTTTGAAAATATCCCTTACAGAAAAATGCAATAGGGTTTCTAAGTGATCAAATACATGTATCTCATAATGTAAAGCATAACACATGCCTATAGACACTGGAATTAAGCCTCTAAATGCAATAATGTCAAGACACTTGATGTGTCCGGATGCGTTGGAAATGCATTCTAGAGGTGTTTAAAGTACACTTGCAAGAGTGTGCTCAATTGTAACATATTTTGAACACCTGCAGAAAGAACATATTTTTGTTGTTTAGGGTTCCATGAGCGTAAATAGGTATAATGGAAGTGTTACATATATTCTTAGTGATTCCGAGAGCATATTTTTTGACTTTTGAGGCAGCCATATTGGATTTTTGTGGCAATGTAATGATACAATTACATTACCAATCACTTCTCTTGCTTAAACACCGGAAGTACCCGAGAACTATTGTCTCTATCTGAATACTTAGGATTTATAGTGATTTGGAAATGGTGGCAGCCATATTGGTTTTCTCAAAATGGCACTCGTAACAAATTTTGCACACCCTCACAAATTTCTTGGCTAGGTCCTAATTAACAAAATCTATCAATAGAAAAAGTCTGTACTCCATTTCCATCCTTCATGCTGTGTGCCTAAACTTCTACAACTATATAGGTGTTTTCGAACAGATTACCCTTGAGTTTTCCAAACAATTGCTGTAAATGATGAGAAACCATGGGTATCTTATCCCTAAATGAGCAATCTTCTTTTAAGATCCGTATAGTCACTCAAAATCTAAACAATTTTTTCCACATTCAGTGTTTCGTTGATCATACCCTGTACAACATTGGGTCATTGTGAATTTTCCCCCCTTTTAACATGATTACCTACCTCGGTAGCGACTCTGCACGACTTCGGTCAAAGACTTACTTTGGGATTTGGATTACTGAAGTGTGTGCTTTTTTTCTTGTCTGATAAGATTTCTGACAAGAAAAGTTGTTATTGGGTTCGTCCACAGTCGCGAACAGCGTACTCACATGATAGTTCCGACCGGAGAGATCCACTCAACTGATTATGTGGGAGCGATAATAGTTTTCTATTCCTACTTATTTGCAACTTACAACCGTGTTGCTTTAGCTCTGTGATGTGCAATTTTCATATCAAATTGTACTATCATATTCCCAAAACAAAAGACAGAAATACAAGTCCCCCAACTCCCATATAATCACAGGCCCGAATGCAGAGGGGGGCCCAATTATAGAAAAGGGGCAAAAAGGTCCACTTTTGGTGAAGATTTTGATAAAAAGTTCAAAATTTAGACGAAATGTTGACAAAAGCCAAATTTAAGTCCCCTTTGGGTGAAAAAATGTTCCAAAAGTGCAAAAAGGACCATTTTAGGGGGTTAGGTCCACTTTTACCCAAAAAAGGTCCACTTTTTGGAAACAAGTCAACTTTTTGAGTCCCGCCCTCCCACCCACAAAATAATCCTGCGTACGGCCTTGTATGATCACAAGGAAATCAATATATATAACAGATTAAAATCCACTTTTTTTTCGAATCGTTTGAACTTTGTTATTTTTTCATCATTAAATTCAGTATTTAAGAGATATCTTTTCCCCTCATGAAATAAATGACAAGTCTTTCCTTTTTCCATATTAAAAGAGAGAGAATAAAAGACATAACCAACGAATTTCTAACCAAAACAAGCTCTCAAAAAACATCATGGAATAAGACAGAAAAGAGACCGACACACAATCTGTTTTTGGAAATAATTCATACTAAATGCTTGTGTGGACGTTGTTTTCTAACAACCCGTGCATTAAGTTTGCCTTTGTGGAACTTTCAACGTTATTTTTACTCTAACCAGGAATTGATCGACCTTTTGGTTAACTATCTTGTTGATGGTTTCAATCAGGATTCCATTATCTGGGTGATACAAGATGAATAGGATTAAACATCGTCAGTGAATTCCATGTAAGTCCTCACAACAAAACATGTAAAGCAACTGAAAACTTCAAGTCCAGTAAGGCCTATGTCGGTCATCTCGTGGTACACCACACAAGAAAGGGCAAGCTACCCAGCTATTGTCACATTCATTGAATTCCCAGAAATGCTCGAATGACCACAGGTGGCATATTAAGACCGTGGTATTTCTCCCTCCCATTGGTAGAAATTTTTATGTAATCATTAAGGACATGGTATTTCATGGGATCTTTACTGTAAAAGTGATAATTTTCGCGCGTTTCAGAATTTGTTAACATTTTTGCTTGTTTTTAAAATTCGCTCTTTTCACTATCCTACATAACCTACACACAAAATAAACATTTTTCGGGGGGTTTTAATTTCGCGCTAGCTCAAAGTGCGGCGAAAAGCGGCGAAATTAAGATAGTGGCGAAAATTCCACTGTGACAGTAAGTGACTAACCAACATTCGCATGAGAGCGTGCCAAAACCAAAACCGACCTTATTAGCTAGAGGGCGCTAATCATTTTTTTTCTCACTCTTGTCCGATTCGACCGTGTCCCTATTAGAGGCACCGTGCTGTATATCGATTTACGGTATTCTAAATTCACAATCCCTTTGTTTTTGCACAGACATTTCAGCTTAACCATTCATCAGGTATGTTGACTAGGCGCCGTAATAATTGTTTTGAACGAATTCCATTTGGTCTAATATCCATTTGGTCTAACTTCAATTGGTCTAAACCCCTATTGTCCAATACAATTTGTCTAATAACCATTAAGTCTAACATCCAATGTATCTACCAACCAAAATGTCTATTAGCCATTTGGTCTAAGCCCATCGAGTCTAATGCCCATTTCGTCACTACCATTAGTAATAATAACCACAAACACATTTGGTCTAATCCCATTTGGTCTTATATCCATCTTGTCTAATATTCATTTATCTATATCCTTTGGCTAATACTCAATGGTGTAATATCCATTTTGGTCTAATACCATTTGGACCAGAATGGTTTTAGACACAATGGATATTAGACCAATGAATATTAGACGAAATGGGTAGTAGACTAGATGGATATTAGACCATATGGGTATTAGACCATGGGCATTAGACCAAATCGGTTATAGAAGATATGGATATTAAACGATATGAGATTAAGACCAGATGATATTAGACGCATGGCTATTAGACTAATAAACCATTTAGGGCTAATAACCCTTTAAAACTAAATGGTATTAGACCAATTGGGATCAGACCAAGGCCTTAGACAAGTGGGATTAGACCAAATGGCCAGTCACCATTAACTTGCCTTGCGTGCACCAACGAACAGTTAATTGGATCAGGTTTGACAGTACTCGGCGCCATTTTCAATTTGGAATTACATATTCAAAGCTGCCTTTGAATTATTATCGTAGAACACTACTACTTTTTCTAATTACAAAATTCCTTCTATGCGACAACAATTGAGATGTTCAAGCTTTAACCATCACAGTTATAGTTTTGCTAGTCATTACCCATGTCAATGTCAAAATTCAAAATAATGTGAAAATGGTGGCCTCTAAAATGTGCTGTTATTTGCTTTAAAGCTGACTCAGATTTTGACATATATATTTTGTGGGTATATTAAAACAGCCTCTAGAACTAAAGATAGTCCCCTAAAACAGGGTTGGAAATTTCCTGGAAAATACTAGTAATTTCCCACCTATGGGGGAATCCTTAAATACGGGTAAATAACGGTAAATACTGGAAATAACGGGAAATACCTGGTAAATACTACTATGGATGTAAGTACAATTTGAACACCTCATGGGGTTAACCTCAAATACTATTTATAAATGTTTTGTGGTAATCAATCTTGGGTATTTTTGAAGGGGTAAATCAAATTCAACCACTCCCCTAATGATTGTAATAAACCCTCAACAAGTATAGTATTAATTAGATAATCAGATGAGGCTACACCTGGGTATGACACTATATTGTTTGGTTCGGATAAAATGAAGAAATGAACGATAAATAAAAGCTGCCATGCATTTAAAGATGTTCTTGCATCCCGCCAAGTTCTTACTTGTGCATCTCCCGGGTGCATCTTAACAATTACTTGTGATTTAGCATAACTTTCACAACCCTGATGTCTGGCAAAGTCATCATTTATTTCTTTACTGGCCATTTGTGATATATATCTCGCTGTGGCATTTAGAGCCACTTACTGTCATTTTGGAATGTATTAAAGATTGTTGAGAGAAATGATTGATTAAATTGAAATGTACAAGAATCACAGATAAAAGACTTGAGTCCACTAGCTTAATTAGTGATAAAATTTTTGAAAAAAAAAAAAAAACACCTAACACCGCAACCCCTTAACCGGGTCATTTAATGCATGAAAGTGCTTATCTGTGTTTGTTAGTTGATTTTCATGATATTTATAAATAAATGTATTTTGAAAATGTCACTTTTTGAGTATTTCCCGTTTGGGGCAAAATAGCCTGGTGGTATTTACCGTAAATACCGTAATTACCACCCGGTAATTTCCCAGGGCGGTAATAACCGCCAATCCTCGGCCTAAATGCGTAATCAAAAGTTTGAGATGAATTGGTTCTTTCTTTGACTGCATTTAATATTTATGTATAGGCCTAAAAAGTACATATGATTACTGTGGTATAAAATTCTGATCCAGAATTTTATAAACAAAAGTATACAATATATTTAATGATCTTTCCCTGGAGATGGCAGCACACGATAGTGTTAAAAAAACGAAAAAAACATGAGGGGCGCTTGGCCGGATTCGAACCGGCTAACCTCTGTAGAACTGCACCGCTTCCTACGACTGAGCTCTCAACAAGGTTTGGTAGAGAGCAATAGATATCATCTATAGATATCCATCAAGGTGTCTTCGCTTTCCTGCATCAAACTCTATATTTAACATATACAATTTATATTTGTTTTTTGAATTTAAGCTACTTAGTTTCCAGGTAGACAGATGTCTTATTGTAGTAATCTTTCCCGGAATGTACGACCGCGATATGTTCTAAATTCACGGAAAGGGTATTTTTTTTTACTGCCATCGCGGAGCTGCAAAATCTTGAAAAAGTGGGTATTCTGAGCATTCGTCTCCGCGAAATTTAATAAAAAAGGGTTATTTCACAAGAATTGGTCGTGGCTACTACAATACTTTTACAGGAACATTTTTTTTCTCTTTGTTGCATTTTCATTTAAAATCAGTATAGAAATATTGTAATTAATCCCAATTAAAGACACAGGATATCTGGGAGTACAGCAGACACAAAATTCATGTTGAGAGTTGTTAATGTATTGGTCATTGAAAAAGGGGTGTCTAAAAATCTTGTCATTGAACCCTTGAACGTATGGGGTATTTAACCCTGATTTTGTCATCGATGTTTCAAAAAAGGGGGTTAAAATCATGAAAAATCATTTAAAAATGGGTTTGGAAAAATGAAAACTCTCACACGTTACACTTTTTTATTTTGAGTTGAGGGAACGCGGACAACCCTTTGGCTATCCAAAATTGGGCATGAACAAGTCATCTATCCCAGACGGCACTGAAAATGAGACCGATGTTGTGGCATATCCCCGTAGTGTCAATCGTCATTGAGTACCTGGGTGGGGGGCGGAGAAGTTATCTTTACATGTATCATGCCAGAATCACTATGGTTTCTACAGGTTGGCTCTCCGTCCTTGAATGGAGAATCGTTCAATGTGATGCGAATCACTTCCGCCGACGTGTGGAGAAAAAGTATGCCTTCAATCCATGTTTGAATCACAGAACTTATTGGTCAGCCGCGGCACATGACACAGACATTTGATAAGGGTTGCCCTCCTCAGCATGCACACAGTGACTGGTGTTATAACACAAGGTTATAACTATTATTGGGTGAAACCTTCTCCGTTCAATATGGACAAACAGAATGTATGTTGCAATGACTTGGGAGTTAAAGTATCCTAGACACTTTAAAGAGACATGAGGAATTCTCAGAAAGACGCCCCTTTTTTTTTTCCAAACCAGGTTTTTTGCATATTTTGAATGCTTACCATGATTAGATCACACCTGAAGCGAATAATCCGAATATTTACCATAAGTTTCTGTTCGTGTAGACCAGAATTCAAAGCATGGTTTTCTATGGGAACGATTACGAAAACAAGGTCTGTGGGTCGGTTTTTTCTTGTTGTGCTTGTTTTTTCCCTTAAATCTTCCAAACGTTTCTAGGTAGGTGTCTAAACCTATTTGTTGCAATTTGAAGCAATTTGTACCTATATAAAAAGTCTCCTCCTGTCAATTTAAGACTCACAGATTTTTCCCTGAATGTTTGTGCTCCTAGGGAAGCTCGAGGGGAGTGGGGACTCATACAATTTACATACATGTGCCCACCAGATTTTTGACATGAGGCTACGGAGCCTTTCTGTAACGTATAGGCACATGTATACCAAATAGGGGATCCTTGTGGTGCAACAAAACATTTAAAGATGTGTCTGGTAATATTTAGGCACTCATAGTAATTTTTCCTTCAAAATTGGGGGTGTTAATGCAATACTTGGTGTATCCTTGGTGAATTCATGGATGAAGAGAAACACCCAACCTAGATTGGATTAAAGCCTATCAACTCGTAAAGGTGCATGTTTCGATTTCGCCTATGGACCCCCGGTTTACCAGAAGTATAATAATTTTTTTATATCAGATGAAAGGTCGTAGTTTCTCATTAGCTTCCTGAACTTTCAGCATCCAAATCCACTTTTTGCAAGATCTAACAAAAAACTGCTGTTTTGTAATGGTTTAAAACCATCAATATTAGCACAGTAAGTGAATAGGGCCTTGCAACGTCATTATCGCTTCTATTAATCAAAACCTCAATGTCGTTTCCTTTCCCCCACATACTTGACAGAAGTGTATGTTGCAGAATGAACTTGGGGTTAACCATTTATCCTAGACACTAACAGAGAGACATGAGCGAAATTCTCAGAACGAAGCGCCCCATTTTTTTCCAAACCATGGTTTTTTGCATATTTGGAATGCTTACCCATGGATTGATTCACACCTGAGCGAATAAGCCGAAGATTTGGAATATTCTGTCGTGTACGACAGAATTCAAAGCATGGTTTTCTATTGGACGTCCGAAAACCAGGTCTGCGGTTTTCTTTTGGCTTGTTTTGTTCATAAATCTTCAACGTTCTAGGTAGGGGGTCTAAACCGATTTAGTGCAATTTGAGAGCAAATTTGTACCCTATATAAAAAGTCTCCTCCTGTCAATTTAAGACTACAATTTCCCTATGTGTTGGCCCAGGGAAAGCTCGAGGGGGAGTGGTGGACTCATACAAATTATTGACATACATGTGCCCACCACATTTTTGACATGAAGGCCTAAGGATCCTTTCTGTAACTTGCACATTTATACCAAAATAGGAATCCTTGTGGTTCCAACAAACATAAAGAGGTGTCCTGTTATATTCAGGCACTCATAGTAAGTTTCCTTCAAAAGTTTGGGGTGTTAATGCTACTTGGTGTATCCTTGGTGGAATTCATGGATGAAGAACCACCAAAACCTTATTGGATTAACCTATCACATTCAAAGGTGTCATGTTTCGATCGCCTAGGGACCCCCTCGATTTACCCAGAAGTAGTAATAATTTTTTGTTATATCAGATGAAAGGTCGTATTTTTCTCTGTATCGTGCTGAAATTTCAGCATCCAAATCCACTTCGTTGCAAGTATAGACAAAAAACTGCTGTTTTAATGGTTACCCATCATATACATCAGTAGTGAATAGGGCCTTCAACGTGGCCAGATCGCTTCTATTATCACAACCGCAAGTTCGTTTCCCACAATCCTTGATAGAAGTGTATGCAGGTGCCTGCATGCTCTCATATCAATAGAGAACAGATCACATAACAAACACCCACCTTTTAATCAACTCTATTCAGGGTTGTGATTGAGTTTTTGTGGAAAAATCCTGAAGTTGTAACAAATACTGAAAAACAATGTAAAATTGCCTAAAATGCTTAAAATCAGGCTGAATTAAATAAGTTGAACTAAAAAAATCCCGAAATCAGAAAATCCCTGAAGAATCACACCCCTGTTCTATTCATGTCCAACAAATTTTTTTTTTGTCTTTGTACTGGCTAGTAAACTATACCCTGTGATGGTTTGAAGGAGAACCGTACAACGACTAATCTTAACATATCACTATTAAATATTATTGAACACATATCGATTGGTTTTCATAGAAAACGGAATTATATAACCCTAACAATGAATTAAACCATCTAGTCTGACCATGTGCGATTCAAATCGCGCAGTGTATAACGGTGTTATTCGATACGACCGGCCACGGTTAGGTCATACATGCCATAGGAAATACACATTATGAAAGCTTCAAATGCGTGAAGATATATGACGCTACTGTGCCCGTCCGTATCGCATAACACAATACATATCCCATCCTACAGTAGCGCGATTTCAAATAGCCGCGTGGTCAGACAAAATGCCTTTGTATCGTTTTATGGTTAGTATACTTCGTTTTCCCATGAAACCACTCCATTATGTGTTCATAATTGTTTTTTATAGCATATATTGGGTTAGTATTCTTGATACAGGTTCTCCTTTAAGCTCGACATGTCTATGTGTCGCAAACGCAAGAATTTTGATTAGAATAATTAATATCGAGAATCTCCGATAATAATCAACGGCTGTCATTGAAACGGCCTTCCAATATGAAATAGCCGAGAAATGCGCCACTGTACTTGTCTATCGCTTATTTTATGATAAATCCCATTTTTTAGCATCTCGTTCCGCCGGTGTACGTTCTTCCTAGACCATTACTCAACATAACTGTGCAAAATATCAAGTTTTGAAAATTGGGGCGCTCTTCAAAAGTGCTGTTATTGTTTTACACCTTGAACATTAAACAAATTTGGACTTGTAGAAATAATGGTTATTCAAGTGGGATCTCAATAGGGCAATATTATAGCTCTGTTTCTTCCAGTCTTAGCACTGATTAGACAGCTCATTCTCCTTTCACAGTTGTTTAATGCCAATACTGATGCAAATACACCTGTCACCAATAGTTCGACCAGCCATCAATACGACTATCTACAGCTAATACAGCACAATCGTACAAACCCATACTGAGTCTGAGGAATGGAAAATTCTCGTTGTTGCATTACATCCATCAGAAAGGTTATCTCACTCGAAGGAAGAAAACAAGGGGGGAAGAGAGGGGAATGTGATGGGAAGAGCCACATGGAATCACAGAAAAAATAGTGAGTTTGTTATGAAACCTTTAAAATGGAAGATAATAAAAGCTAATAAATGTGATGTGACAATCAAAATGAGTCTGAAGTCGTCAGATTTGATTTTTACTTTTTCCCATGTAGCTGTATACACATTTTAAAGACACTATCAGTGATTGAAATTATTTTGAAATTTGCAGGCATAGCTCAAGTGAAGGATAAGTCCTATATAATTCTCAAAGTTACTTTTCTAGCTGTAGAATTGACAGAAAAGGAAGAAACGCAGTGTTCCAAGATAGCGATGCCTCCATTCAATTACGTGTTGTAGTAAGTGTCCGGTTCGACAGTAACTGACTAAATCTCCGATTGCTGTCCTATTAGGTTTGCTTTCTGGTCTTATTCAAAAATTTGCAGGTATGGTTAGGATACCTGTACTGTTGCATACATTCAAAATTCTGATTTTTTGATGATTTTTTTCGATTTTGCTGATTAAGCAAATCACGGATTGTGTCTTTACAAAGCTCATCTTGCTGAAAACCCCATTGAAATTGAACAATCAACCCAAGATAATCATTTGAAGGGTGGCAAAACATATGAAACAAAAACAATTTCTCCTTTGTTTGTCTTTATCTGCGACTTCGACTCATTTTGCTTGATCACACCACCCATAATGAAACAAATTAGGACTGACACAAGATGTGCATGGACATTTTTGATAAATATATTCGTGTGTCAAACAAAATACACGACCCAACCCAGTCTAAAAAAAATGTGCAAGTGAAAGTGCCCTCTTTGGCAATAGAAATACTGTTAATGACATGATGCTACAATTCCTCAGGGCAGGGCTTAGCTTCAAATACTGTTGTTTAATTCACTTGTTTAATCGCAAGATATGGTTTTAGTTTTTTACAAGTTTTGCTTTTTTCCATAAAAACCTCACCATAAAAAAATGTTATTTTCAGAAAAAGTGTCGGCACTTGTGGCAGTATTTAAAAGTGTAAATTACACAATTTCAACACCATCCTCGTATCGTCTTGTACAGTAGCGTACCGTTGTTGATTCAGTCTATCAACCAACAGTTGATATGCAAATTAAGCGAGTCACGCCCGGCGCAGTGTTCAAGGAAGTGCATTTACGTGGTACGCTTACGTCGACGCGCTGTCGTCACGTTTAGAACTCGGATACGAGCAAGGACACTTAAGTGCAAACTGCAAAGCAACAAACGAACCAAAACTATCGTTTTTGCTTTTAGATTTTTTGCCTAAAATATTTACGAGGAAAGATTTCTGTCGAACTGGACATTTTAGTGTTATGTTAGAATAATGTAATGTTCTGCTATAGGATATTATCTTATTTTTCATAAGATTTTCGTTGTTGAAAGGTTTATACAAACATGTTACAGAGTGGTTCATACAATCAACACTCTGCATCCAATGCGTCCGCGTATTTTTATCTCGCCGGAAGCTGCTAAGCCACCTCGCGGGATAAAATACGGGACGATGGATGCATCGTGTTGATTTGTGATGAACCACTCTGTAACATGTGGAAATCCCGTCATTTAAAAAAAAAATGGCAGTTGAAGTACATATTATGCATGCAAACAATGTGATGTACCTTACATCCATCCGTATCATCATTTTAATTTGCATATTCCGCTTTTAGAGAAAGATGCAATGTTTGAACTGCCCTGTTTCAAATCAAAATAACTTAATTTTTTTGCACTGAAGACATTGCAGAATTGACACATACTGTTTTACCAATGCTGTCATCAGTGCATATTGGATTCAACATTGACCATAAGCCTCGATCGGCGATTTCAAAATGTAAACACTTACACCCCCTATTTTTCATCAAAGTCCACTGTTTAGCACTGTTGCTATTGGAAATGGTCATAATAGAACCCGTGGAGTGGCTAAGCTTTAGACGCTCAGTATTTTTTCAATAAATGACGATCGGTAATCCGACTTTTATTAGTACACAAAACAGCCGTAAATGACATCTTCAAGACCACTTTAAAATGCTTTAGTGTCTGTTTTTCAGCAATAACAAGTACTACAAGGTGTTTATTCTGACCTAACTCTACAATTTAGGACAAATGCGGCATTTTGAATTTGAAAAAAATGACTGATAGTGGCTAAGTCTCACCCTGATGGCAAACAAATACGCTTACAGACATTGCGACAGTTTTTGAGTAGCGGCTGTACGATGTGAATAATTCGATTGTATGACAACGTTTCTCTACTAATGAACACATATTCTGGAAAAGAAAAAGTTTCAAAGCAAAGGAGGGTACTCTGAACTTTAAAACTTTATTGGTTCCCACAACAAGTGTCAGTTCAAGTGACTTTTTGGGAATGCAATGTCTATGACATGCCCACTTTTACCTTTTCTCACATCTTTAACAAATGAGTTCCGTAAACTGACCATCTGACACTCTTATGATTCGGAAACCTTAAAGGAGAACCCGTGGCACGAATAAGATTATAAAAGGGACATTTATTCTATAATAATTATTGACCAATCTCGATAGTTCATCAAAAACTTAATTATATTAACCATAAACATGAATTAAACCCATGTAGTCTGACCAGCACTATTAAAATTCTGCACTAGTGCATAACGTGTTTAGGACGATGATACGATCGCACGTTTTGGCGTCATACATGCCATAGGAAATACACATTATGACAGCATCACGTTGAAGGTTTTACGACGCTACTGTGCTGTCCGTATCGCATAACGCGTATCCATATCCCATATACACTACTAGCGCAAATTTCAATAGCGCATGGTCAGGCAAATGTTTTTAATTCATTTTATGGTTAATATAATTCGTTTTTCCATGAAACCACGCGATATGTGTTCAATTAATTATTTTTTAGCCATATTGTATAGTTATTCTATTACGGTTCTCCTTTATGGGAATAAACATGTGCTTATTCCGTGAAGGGTTTTTCCAAATTCATAATTGTGTCATTAAAAAAGTGGTCATATGGGTCAAGTTACAGAAACTCCCCACATTTTATGTTGTTTGGACAATCTACTAATCACAACTATGTTTCCAATTTGCTAGATAGTTGTTTTGTCATGGGGAAGTCTGTGTTTCTGGCCGAATAGACGGGATGTGTATACACACACTGTCTGCAAACCGTCCATGGCAGGGTACCATTTGGTGGTGGGTACAATAGAGTGCTACATGTAATACCTAATACCTAATAACTGTACTTTAGAAGCATTATCTTGCAGCTAACTGGCTCGCAACAATCCCACACCATCGTGCAACCGTGCAGTAGCTCCACGTAAACGCTGCATGTGGGAGTTGCCATATAGGCTACCACGCAAGAAAGAAAATCATTCCTCGTACCTGCTTGTGTTACCTGCCATCGCAGTTTGTAACTGATTAAGCCTCCTTTTACCTTGATGTGACCTTTGGACCCCTCATCAATAAAGAAGGACCAATGTTTGTATCATATAACTCAATGTTTGATATAAAAATGGATCGATTAAGCCAAAGTAAATTGGTCGAGCTATGAGTTGCAAAAATATTGGGCGAGACGCAGCCGAGCCTCAATATTTTAAAATATTGGCGTAAATCTCCAATTTTTATCATTGTTTGGACAATATTTTCCCACACTTTGACTCCTCAAAACATAAGGGTTCTAATTGAACTTTACATTTTCAGTCTTTTATTACTTGACTTCACATGACCTTTGACCTTGGTATGTGACTTTGACCTCATTAACCAATGAGATCCAATTGTTGCACCTATGACTCAAGTTTGGGTATAAATTGATTTTTAAGTCAATACCCAATTGATTGGTCAAGCTAATGAGTTGAAAAAAATATTGGGCGAGATACGTCAAGCCCAATATTTTTCAACTCATAGCAAGACAATAATGTTGGGTATTGGCGAAAACAATATCCAGGTTGGTCATTATTAGTTTTGAGAATCTTGTGTCCATATTACTATACACATTTCATTTGTGAAACTTTAGCTTGACCATTTCATCCCAAAATAAATAGGCCCTTGGGCCATCTTGGCTCTGTCAAAATAACAAGCCCCGGTCTACACCTCTTCATGACATTTATCGCCGATCTGAGGTTTTTTATAGAGATCCATTTTTGTTAATTATCTCCGTCTTTTTGCGACGTCAACAAAAAATTGTTTCAACTCAAGCTTTTTTCCACAGTTTGCTCTTTGCGTCTAATGCAATTCATGAGTTATTTTACCATGCCCAGCCTGCTACTGTACTGACACCGGATCAAGCAATTACTTTGAACTGACCTGCAAATCTCTTACTTCCAACAGCGGTACACTCTCCCGGTGTGTGGGTACATCCACACCTTTTAATCAATATCCAGTTATCATTGCCAAATCTCCGGCAATCTACTTCCACAGCAGAAGAATACCATCTCATAGGTAAATTAAAAACAAATGCAAAATTGACATGACCGGAAGTTGTGCACACGCTACTTCCGAAAGCACATAATTAGCCTGGATCCTTGGCCCTCACGCGACATTATGCCGTATTATTCGAAGAACATGGCGGGCCCCGCGATGACTACCAAGACAGGTTTAACCTAGGTGGGGGTTGTGTGCACATGTAGCTTAATACTGTTTCTCGTTACCAGGGTGTTGCACAGCATAAACTGCATTAGGATGCATTTGTTTAATTAAATTCTAATTGAACGTTAAGGGGGGCATTGATTCAAAGTGTTGGAATTATTTGGACACCAAAGTTTTGAGAGAGGTAGATAGTAAGAAGTGTGTTTGAATGGTTTTCCAGCATGTGTATAGAATATAGTAACGGGGAAAGTTCTCAAAACATAATAATGGTTTTAAAGCCATCGAAGTATGCAGATTATTACAGGCAAATGTTAAAGGCCGACTTACTAACGGAATACTATAATTACAAGATACTCTATAAAATAATTATTGAGCCTATTTCGAGTGGTTTATGGAAATAGAATGATTTAACCATAAGAATGAATTTAAACCATCTAGTCTGACCATGCGCTATTATGAAATTCGGGCTAGTGTCAAACGTGTTATGCGATATGCCAGCACGTTGCGGCATACATGCCATAGGAAATCAACATTATTGAAAAGCGTCCATGTGTGTGAAGGTGTATGGCGCTAATGTGCCATCCGTATCGCATAACACAAAATGCATATCCCATATACACTAGCGCAAATTTTAAATATCGCATGGTCAGCACAAAATGTTTAATTCATTTTTATTGGTTAGTATAATTCTGTGTTTCCTTGCAACCACTCTATATTTTTCAATAAATTTATTTTAATAGCATAATATTGATATAAGTTATTCTACATAAAGGTTTCTCCTTTTAAGCCTTTTTGCACCATCAACACAGATTACAAATACAACAAAGTGGACAAAGTATCCCGATGTGTCTTCCGCCTTAAGGCAGGTGACAACAAAAACGGCCATGTTACCTTTTGCTAAACGAAACACAAATCGAAGTTTATTTGGATGATTAATTTTATGACAATATTTACAGAACTGCCCAACATGTTCCGACGCCAGGCAAGAGTACGAGGTTGTAACACCTTCATCAGGGTAGGTTCCATTCAGGGTACGTAATTGAACCACACGAGCCATATCTTTGCATGCGTTCTTAAATAGCTTGCAAAAAACGTCTTGACATAACCAAATGTGACTTGGCCTGCTCGTTTATCGTCTATAGCAATTACTTTCATTGAGCTGCTTGACTAGCAGTAGTGACATCCCTGCTAATATCTTAGAGTGGGATCAAGGACTTGGGTCAAATAATCATCTTTATGTCCCCACTACATCTCATTTTTTAAGCACTTTTTGGTAGTTATATGGACCCTCTATATCAATGCAAGGTAGTTCGTGGTGTCAAATTGTGATGTCAACCTTTTCAATAGGGGCAATTTAAGTTTAATACCAGGGGGGTCAACTTTTAAATTACGCCAATAATTTTGAAATGTATGCCATATTGTCCGTCTTGTCATAAGGATTTCCCAAAAATTAAGTTTGTACTCCATCTATGACCAGTGGTTTTTGAGTTTGGATAAAAATTTGCTAAAATGTTGCAAAAAAAAGGTCATTCCTCTCTAATTCGCGAGCTCAAACGTGAAGAAAATAGTTTTCTAACGCGCCTTCCCTATTACCTTTGAAAGAGAAACTATTATACAACATACCGTATCTGGGGGCTCGCCGTACTCCCGATGACAGGCAGCTGAAGACGCAAAAGGGCTAGAAATAGAGCCCTAAAACAAACACAGAATTCACTCACCTAGAGTCAAACGTCTTATTGTATAGAAGCCAACTCTCTGCTTGGTAAAAGATGCGAAAACTTACATCAGAATCATTGACTCTCGGACTAATGGCCTGTCTGCAAATGCGAAGAACTAGTAACCTACCTAGTAAAGAACAGTAATGACAAAAATACAATCAGATATATTCAATATTATAGTAAAACGTCATTACAACTGAAGAAACCTTGAACAAATGTTTCCTATGCAATTTTTTTTTTCATTTTAACAACTAAAATTTCACTGCGTCTTGCGCTGTCTCGAACACTATGATCAGTAACCATCACCCCTAAAACTCTTGATGTCCCATCACACACCGCGACACCTGCACCAACATCTTCCTTACGTAATACCTCCCATGCTAGCGTTGAAACTTTATTTCTTCTCTAATTCGCGAGCTCAAACGCGAAGAAAATGTTCTAACCGCGCCTTCCCTATTAGCCCTTAAAATAAACAGATTATGCAGATACGTATCGGGGGCGCCGTACTCCCGATGACAGCATCTGGACAACTGCTGCCTTTCCCTTCCCGCTTCAGGTTTAAAAGAAGGGATTAACGGAACATTGGTAAAATAATTACGAGCAACAAAATAAAACGCATCAAATCAAAGAAATGTGGATCCCCTATGTAAAAAATTCGCTAAGGAAAATCGAACTGACTGATCACATTTCCACTATATTGCGAACTGGCAACCTAGCCCAAAAGATTGGCGATATAAACTTTTAGACCCTTCGAAATATAATGGAAATTAAACATTCCCTTAAGTAACAAAGACGTAAACAATTGAAGACTACATAAAAATAGAAGTCTAATAGAAACCATTATCTGTGAGGAAGAAATCATGAAGAATATTTCCAGTGGCAGCGAAAGCAATTATTCATTCCAATGCGATTAATTTATTGAGCCTCCGGATTCACTAACCTTATCTAGAGGTACGACCTCCAAACTACTTAAATGGAACACCAAAAATATGTACTTATGGCCATAATAGGAGACCAATGTTTTCTGCTAAAAGCATAGGGGAAAATGGCAAATGTTGCTTGTATGTAGTACAATATCCTGTAAATTTGCGTTACATTCACTATTCTGGGAAAGGATACAAAAACATTAATTAAAAAACAACACAACGCTAGATATATAAGCTATGCACTTCATCGTCATTCAAGTTTAAACACTACTTCAAAACATCGTGATGAATGTAACCCGCAGTGGCGAAGCCCCTCAAATCAAAACACCTGTTATGCTAATACTCATCGTTTCGTGCATGTAAGTCCAATGCTGGACTATACGTTGCTAAATGCTTAATTAGTAATGTCGTGTTCAAAGAACAAATAAAAACACTATAAACCCAATAATTTGACATATGCTGAAAAGCATCAGTGGTTAAGAATGTAATATATACAAATGCCCAGTAGTGCGAAAGGTAAATATTTACTACCTACTGCGCTCATTACAAATGGCCGCCAATTAGCTTCGAGCGTGCTTGTCAATATACAACATGGAAGAAGCTATAATATTACCAAACAAAAATCGAAATTTCAATTAAGTCTCCAATTGGCCTCTAAAAAGAGGGCCCTGCTAACAATTGTGTGTGTGTGTCACAATGAAACTACAACCCACATGGCACCTGTAGTCATCGAAAAAACGCAAAATTTTCCATAAGCGGAATGGCCTGTGACAAAATGGTGGAACAGCATTCCGGCTGCGGCCCGTTAGATAGATAGATAGGGACAAAAATACATTTGATATACCCATGGCAAATTGTACATAATATATCCAGTGGCAAAATAGTGCCACATGCATGCTTTCACAATCTGGAAACTTGTAAACCCGTCCAGGTTTGTTTACAGTTAATTCACACAGCTGGTAACACATAAACCAACTTTGGGGCATCCATGTCTTTTCTCCACCCTGGAAAAGGGACCTGTAACAATTTGTTTTAGTAAGAATGTGCACATGGAACAAAAACCACCACTTGGCACCTATGAACAATTTGGAGATGTCAAACACGTAAAAAACTTACATATCGAAAACATATGGCTGCGCTTCGTGCCATTGCAAAGTGAAGTATGAATTCCCAGTGCAAAAGATGGCACCATACTTTCATTTCTGTAACCCCCTGAACAACGCCTCCGGTAATAATATACCATGTTAAATCACAACACTTAGCACATTAATTAGTTTTGTCCACACTGGAAAAAAAAAAAAAACATGTTTAAGAAAATACGTTATTGACTGAATATGCACAATGGATTCAAGTAACCAAAGGCAAGCCATAAACAATCTTGAATTGTCCCGAAAACAAAAGCTTGCCATATCGAAACACAATACAGAATGCTTGTAGTAGCTAGTGTTAATATATGCCCAAATATCAAGCACAATCATAAATGATATGCCGTGGCAAAATGTGTATGCCCAGTGGCAAAATGTGTATGCCCAGTGGCAACAATGTCTGTGCCCAGTGGCAACAATGTCTGTGCCCAGTGGCAACAATGTCTGTGCCCAGTGGCAACAATGTCTGTGCCCAGTGGCAAACTGTCTATGCCAAGTGGCAAACTGTCTATGCCAAGTGGCAGAATGTCTATGCCCAGTGGCACAATGTCTATGCCCAGTGGCAAATTGTCTATGCCCAGTGGCAACCAATGATAGACCATTCCTTCACGGTCTACAAGTCTTGTCAACCATATCTGCAGCTATACCCGACATCTATATAAAAAGTTAAAACGATTAAAAATAGCCTTCTTGCCAAAAATAAAATATTGAACCAGCCATAACGATGCTCATAGCTTGTACGCATCTCAAATACACCAAATGTATTTACACGGTTTAATGCTGAAAATAACATAAATGGGGGAAATGTCACCATTATTTACTCATACTCATGAAAAAAAGAATAGAACAATGTGGCCTACTTGACTATAGGCCCGACCGCCCTCTACCCAGTGGCAAAAAATGGTAGCCATTTGAATATTCCGTAGCCTCAAAGGCCCTATGGCAATCAGAAAAGGAATTCTGGCTACATCAATACTCCACAAGTCTATATGTCGCAACCGAAAGTTAGAAAATTAGTAAATTAGTGGTCTTAAATGGTTGCTTTCAACTGGATCTAAAGCACACTCTGTCCAATTACTATCCACTGAAAAATAACTATTAACCATCTCTAACCAGCTGTAACATACAACATGACTACCTGTAAAAAATCATTTTCTGCAAAAAGAAAAACAACACAATATTGCAATAAACACTCATTTCATTGATAGATCAGTCCCGCATTAAGTTATATTGGGTACCTAACCTCTTACGAGAATATGCTTCGCCAAAAGTGGCTATTAATGCCAGTGCAATGATTATTCCCTATAAAATGTTACGAGTCAACTTTTGCCGAAATTCCAGTTCTCTGTCGCCCGTGCAATTCACATAGCCCTATAGAAAAACATACGGAATTGAAATAACACGACTTTTTTTTTAAATATCCTTATTAATTAAAATTACATAGGCTTCTATTCGCGACAAAACCTATCCTCCTTTTGCTAGTATAAGAACAAAGAGCAAACTAGTAAAACGAACAAGCTTAAGTGAAGAATAAAAGAATTTTACATCACAATACATTTTAAAAAAGAATTAGTACCAACCGACTCTACGAGAGTAATCGAACAAACTACCACTCCCTTATTCCAGAAGGTTAATCACCACGTATAAACCTACCTAATATGGGCCTGTGGAAATTATGTTTTGGTGCTCTAAATAAATACACATCTCTTAATCCTGCTGAATGTAGAAACACAGGAAATTCATCCATGAACCAGTCTTTCATAGTTCGGCAACACTATTCCATGATTGGTAGGAACCCATGGATTCCATCCAAGTAGGCCTAACCAGTTAACCACATTTACAGCACTAGCAAACGAACCCATGCACTGTTCCAGATAATGCAATCAAAAATATACAAGGAAAATCTCGCCCTTCGACCAATCTAAAAACCACAACGAGTAAATCAATGTGTTTCTATCGTCTAATGAACCAATAACTTGTTTCGAAATTGTTTAAAACACTGCTAAAAGCCACAACGTCACATTACCCATCTTGTTTCACGTGGGCCTGAAAACCAGACTGCAAGTAAATACACCAATTATTCAGGAAAAGAAAATCGGAACAAACTGTAATCTTAAAACTGAGTAATAAATATCACACACAGTGCATTATTAATTCTTCAAGAAATCTGCATCCAAAGTTCAGGGACATCGAAAGCAAAATGCAACGATTGCCCTAACTGCAACTGTAAACATATTTAATTAAACACTCTATGATTAAATCAAAAGACATAAAATGTAAGTCAAAGCATTACCGACTAAAGCAGCTTCCGACCGATGTATCAAAAATGAAATATATTGCGATTGGTTAATACAAACAAAAATACCAGTTTCTATTCAAACGAGCACATTCACTTGGTACAAACCCACTCAGGAGCAGATACTTATGGTCGTGCTGCATCATTGTAAAATATCCAATACGTATTTACATCAATCAGGAGGCCTGCTTTAGGTCTAATATGAAATCTCCTGAAAAAAATATCTTATCTGCAACAGCAAATGTTAAATGTGACCAAAAAACATTAAAAAAAAAAAACTGATTATTTCAAACGACGATAGTTACAACCGATACAACTTGAAAATGGAAATAGGGCTGTTTAAGTATGAAAATACTCATAGTTTTCTGGACTAACTCTAGAAATGAGCAAGCCCTCATCTTTCCCCTCATGTATTGAACATTCTAAGTACATTCAACAACAAAATCAGAATTGCAACGGTTGACTTGGCATATGTTATTAATATTGACGTAATATACGCACATAAACTTACAAAGAAATGCCATCTTAAGGAATGCCCTCCAAATCAAATAAAGAACACAATCTTGTGGTTCAATTGAACCTACTTTGTATCTAACTTCAGCTTTTACACTATGATCACTAAAACTTAATATAATTCGAATAGAAACCTCCTCATAACACGAAAAACAAACACCCAAGTGGGCCACAAGCGATTGCCTTCTTTTATTTCCCAAATTACTTCAAACCCTAAACATGCTGAAAAAGAAGCTGTATAGAATTATAACACAAAGTCCTGGCCTGAAACAAACACATTTAAAACAACACATTTTTGCATGTTGACAGCTTATGACCACAATTGGATTGTATATGTAGGTACCTGAGTCATAAGTCAATACCAAACATACGTTAACGGATCAGAGAAATGTTAATCTCTGCTACCTATTACGACCTTGCTCATCATTGGCAACCGGGACATACAAGCGTCGAGGAAAAGAAATAAAGATCTGAAAATTAACCGAACGATGTAACCCAGAAATGTTAATCCAGTATTTTAACAACTGATTGAAGTGAAACGATAAAAATCATGAAATAATCAATTGGGACGCCTATGTATACTATTGCAGAATCGTCTGTAAATGAGAAACCGTAAATTGGCATGAATAAACAACCATACCTAACTGGTCACAGAATCAGGTTCTTTCGACTGACACAACATAACACATTCAAACAACACAACTTCATCATCATCGTCATCATCGTCCATCGCATCATCATCATCAATCATCATCAATCATCCATCCTAACGTTAGATTTAAAAACAACGGATTACCATAAACGAGAAAAATAGAAAGTGTAGTAATACATTATACATACATCTGAAGCTCAACTGACCGGGCATCATGCATTGGCATGGAAGAGATTAAAAAGAATTAAGTGGGATTCACTTCTAAATGCTGTGTGGCTACAAGCTGTATATCCAACGTTAAATACCCACCAACATCATGAGAAAACACGGTGGATTTCTCACACCATAGAGATCAACAACCATCTTTTCAAATGTTGTTTCAAAGAAAAACTTTTACTGAACGGCCATCTGAATTGAGTTGTGAGCTTCAATGGGAATAGGCCTCCCTAAAACGTTAATCTTCGAAACAGTTACATCTGTCTTACCCATACGCCATGTTACTCATAGCGCCTCCGCAGCGTATGTAGAACAACACCACACCGGTGTGAAATATAAAGGTCCACAATAACATCGAAAACGTCTATCATTCCATGCAGCTGTAAGAACATGGCATCCCCTAATCAGCCGAAAAAAACACTACTGAAATAACGGGGTTTCGATACGATCAATTTTCACATGCGTCTTTCTGCTGTCTCGGAAAACGGATCATTAACCATCCACCTTCAAAAAAGAGTGAAAAAGAATCCCATCACACACCGCGACACCCGCACCACAATCTTCCTTACGTACTACCCCATGCTATCGTTAGAACGTTATTTTCCATTTGTACAGGGGTCAAAATCCAAAGTTGCTTCAATTTTGGGTAAAAAATAAAAATTGTTCATCTAGCCTAAGGTGTCCAAATAATGAATAGTTTTTTTTTAATTGATTTAATCATGTTAATGCATGTGTTATTAACAAGATAGTCATAGGGCAACATAATCCAATTGGTATTTACCTTTCTTTGACTTTATCTCAGTAAGTAAAAACATTTAACATAATCCAAAACTATACTTTTTGGGATCCCTCATTCCTCAGGCAATAATTTGCAAGCATTCAAAATATAATTAGAGTAAGTTCATTTTGACCCTGGATCAAATTTGAGTTTGAGACCTTTGTTTTTAACCGTTTAGTCCATTTTATAAAACGCTATAACTCCCAAAACTAATATTTTGTAAGTTGTACAAAACTATACAATTTTTGGAATCCTTAATGATTAGATCGAACAATGGAAAGATGTTCAACCCCGGGGTGGGTACTCGCCCCAAAATTGGGTGCAGGTGTTCATCCGCCAGGTAAAAAAAATCGAGCTTAGCAAAATTTCGGTATCCTGAAAGGACCAAAACAACACTTATTATGCAGCATCATATGACCATTCCTACACCAAAATGCAAATATAATACCGCTTTCTTGGAATGGTAGCTATGCAGGTAGGTGGTAACCAGGGTTTACACAGGGGAACATTAAAATAGCTTTCAATCATGTTGAAAAGATATACAAATTTTATTTTCCAAAAGGTGTTCCAAAAAGATTCCAAAAAGGGTCTAGTTTGTACTAACTACATCCGAAAGTTTTGGAGTTATAGCTAAAAACAGCCAAAATCAATAAAAAGGGGGTCCATTTTTCAGTTTTACAGGGTCAAAATTTCACAGTTCCCAGATTTGGATAAAATATGGTACATATTATTGGTGGATCTCATAGGAATTAAAATAAGGAATAGTATTGACTGTCCTAAATGCCTTAGTTAGTCAATGTAGGGGCAAACATAGGTCTATGTTTCCATTGTATTAAATTGGGCTTGACCTTGTTTTTTGCCCTACTTTGGAAGTAAGGCATTTAAACCACTCAACCATTCCTTATTTAATCCTATAATATCCATCAATCATTTGCACCACTTTTAACCAAATTGGAGCAACTTGAAAAATGACCCTGTACAACTGAAATTAACCTTTGACCTTTTTTTGCTGTTTTTAACCATAACTAACTCCAAACTTGGGTTGTAGCATTGGTACAAACTAAACCTTTTTGGAACCCTTATGGTTACAAATGAATGTGGCATACTTTTCAACACGACCGGATCCATTTAAAATTTTTGACCCCTGTGTAATCCTTTGAATTGCCCCTACCTGATTTAGCTAACCTTTCAGAAATGCTGTCATGCATTTTTGTGTAGAGGATGTGGTAATAACTGAGATTGAATCTAGGTATCATTTTGTCACCTTTCAGGATACCATTTGGCTAATTTCCAGAGGCTTTAAGACACTGGTAATGTTTTTGGTAGACTTTGTTAAAGCACACAGTCAGCTACTCAAATACCACACCTACTATTGTTTTCTGTAGACATTTGTAAGACATCACAGGTGCAACTAGAGATTTCACATACTCAGGTGTCCCTAAACATTTAAAGTATAATTTTTGGCCTGATGTAAGCTTTCCATAAAAAATATCACCTTCTGAAAGGATAAAGCGAGAAATAATTTCTTTGGGGTACAAAAAAATGTGAAATTTTAATTTTGTACCGGAGCAATACGAACTTGGGCATAGTTTAATGAAATATAAGCAAAATAAAATATCTTTTTAATCTCTTGTAAGACATTTCTGTAGTAAATTAAAACAAGGTAAGAATCTATTGGTGTTAATCTTAAAAACGTGAAGCCACAATATGGGTGCCTCCCAAAACTCTTGTTGCCCCTTAAATCTGACAGGTGGGACGTGGAGTAAACACCTCAACTGTATGTAGCAGGAAGGTGGAAATTATTGGCAGAAAAATGTTCTTTTTGCAAAAATTAATTATGTAGATTCTAGACAATCCAAATTATTTTCAATATTAAAGTAGGTGTGATGTAGTATGGGTTCTAGAAGTATGTGGAATTTTTCTTTGCCAGGCACTGAATTTAATAATTAAAGTTAAGGCAATGTAGTAAGGAGGAACACGTCATCAGTGCCATTACTTCAGAAGGTTTGCCAAGTTTGGTTTTTAACTTTGTGTGCAATAACACCACAAGGAATAACTTCCAACTTGTTGTCTATTCTCAGTCTCTTTTAGTCAACTGTGAGGGCGCTTTTTCAAATGGCCGCAGATGACAATTTTTTTTCAAAGAATCTCTCTCAGGAAATGCCACATATCATGTTAAATGATTTTATATGGTCTAAAAAATGGTCTTTTGTTATTATTATGCTTAATGCATAATAATAACAAATTTAATGGTTTAAGGGATCAAAAAATCTTAAAATACATTAATTTTTGAAAGCCTACAAGAAGCTAGAAACACTATCCCCAAGCGAAGGGTAGTTTTCTTTTCAACATTCTTCCTAAGAGCGAAGGAAGTGGGCTAACAGGGCCCCCTACTATACACCCCAGGCCGCTTAACCGTACATTCGACCAATACCTTTCCACAGGAAACCTTAGCGGCCATCATTCCCGGAACTACGCCAGGGTGGTGGAGCGCACACTGGACTTGAAGGACGCATACCGGTACCTACACATGACCAGCCATCCTTCAGACAGAAATGGCTCAGTTTTTACATCACCAGCGAGACCTTCCTGTTCTAAGCACGTGCTTTCATGCTATCCACGGCCCAAGGACCTTCACATGGATAGGCAAGTGATTGCCGAAGCTCTGCGGTGACAAGAAGGTTTCATCTACATGTCTTTTGTTACCTCGCTGACCTGGTTGATCACTGCCCCATCCCTAGAGGCCTTTCGCTTTTTAAATCTGGAAGACCTGCAGCCATGTCAGCTCCCCCATGGACGAATCATCAACTGGGAGTAGTCAGCCCTCCACCCATCCCAACCCTGCAGTTTCCTGGGCTCGGTCATAGACCTCGGGAGAGGTAAGGTGTTCCCTACAGCAGAGAGAACAACAGTCATCGTCCTGTGCACACGGGACCTCCTCGCCAGGCAACGGCCCCGGTGGTGTCACTCATATTGACAATGTGTACGCATGATCGTTCCCTTTTTCGCGAAAAGGGTGTATTTTGAAGTATGTTCGCTAAACTAAATGTCGCGATTTTTGCAAAAAATGGTCCTTTTTGTCAACCATTACGCGATATTTTTTAAAAAGGGTATATTTTTTTAGCTATTTTTTTGTGAACACGAAAATTGAAATCCTAGAACTCTTACCAATTTCTCGCTCAATTTAATCCAGTATTACATTTTGTGTCATGTATTTTGCTCCCAAAAATATTCGATAAACTGCCTGGGACAACTCCGCTGGAAAGTTCAGGTCGGACCCCGGTTTGTTTACATTTCAACGTCCTTGGCGTAAACAGGGGTTTCCCCAAGTAGAGGACCGCTGATTCCATGGTTCTTTTTATCAAGCGATGTCATAATGCAGCGGTCTGTGGAACCATGACAGGCAGGGTACCCATGAATTCATCATGGCGCTGACCCCAATGCAAGGGCCACGTTCGTCTCAGGGCAATATGCCGTGAAATTTTGCGATTGTCCTCTAGGAGTATATTGTATAAGAAACATCATGAATACTACGGAGCTAACTTTTTGTGCGCAACGCAAGCAAGGAATTTCACACACTGACACCGTTATTGGGAAAGATGATTTTAAGATGGGATGAATTCATATTCTGCCACATCCATGACATCCTTCAATGGGCAGTTTATTCTGTTGAGGCTGCCGAATTCATAGGTGGTGGCACAATACTAATTCCTTTCCCTGTTATTTGTTTTCCTCAATATATTAGGCCTAAAGATGGTATTAAACAGTTAAAAAGGACAACATAGTTCATCTTTGAAATAAAACATGTTTTTGTGGTGTGTTCTTGAATTTAAAAAAGGGGTATTTGTAAAGGTGTAACTTAAATGCAAACAAAGGGTGTTTTTTAAGGTTTCATTTGTACCCGTTTTCATGTTAACAAGGGGTCAAAATTGCTTAGAATGTACTTGAAACCACGCGAAAAAGGGGTATTTTTTTGACGTTGGGGAACCATCATGCGTTTACGCCTTTGAATAGGAAAGTGACACCACCGGGCAACGGCCCAGTCCCAGCCAAAACTGTGGGATACGGCTTCTTGCCTTATAGCCACCTCGCATGCACAGCAGTCCTTCCCGCCAGGCCCCTAGTACAGATACTACACTTTCATGTTCTATCCAAGTTCAGCCCCAAAGGAAGACTGATTTCGAATGAGATAGCCGTCCTCTCCAAGGTGCATCCACGCCCTCAGATGGTTAATGCAGCCTCACAACATTCACCCTGGGCTGTCCCGCTTCCACGTTCACATAGACTCCGTTCCAAACGATGGGAGCCCCCTGGGAAAGGTTGGCGATTGGCAGTGTCTTTGACTCTAGTCAATTGGCGACATCACATCATCCTTCTGGAGCTGTGGGTTGTCCGCCTGGCATTACGGCACCTACTTCCTAAGGTCAAGGACCAAACGATCGCCCTACGCTGTAACACCTCACAGTAGTGACCTTTTATAACAGCAGGCTGTGGGTACCTCCCTGCTTATGTCAAAAGACAATCAAGCCTTCTGATATGGTGCCGGAACCAAGTAAGAGGCTTGTCAGTGGAATGGCACCCAACCCAACAGTGTGCAATGTGGTCTTCAATATACTCCAGCCACCTCTAATCGAGCCTTTTTGCAGTGGCCGTTACAACCAGCACCCGACATACTGTTTCTGGGGAGTGGACGCAATGATGATCGCTGGAACAGGATCTCGCATATTCGTTCCCCCATAGCGTGATACCAAGGGTTGCTGGAGAAGCTCTCGAGTCCAGCGGGGGGGTGCAACATGCCTAATAGCACACACTGGCCCAGGACAGATATGGTTCCCAAAAGTCTCCCTCTCACTGTGGTGGAACCGTTTTACATCCCCGGCGACGGCTCCAGCCAACCGTGGTTACGGCTTCTTGTCTTAAATCGCCAGCCTCCCAGCTGTCCTACCTCAATGCCCTATTATGAGATACATACCGCTTCACGTTCCATCGAATTTCGAAAGGTATAGACATCTCTCCAAAGGTCCGCCACGCCCTCATGGATGCAGCTCACAATATTCACCCCGGGCGTTCCCGCTTCCACGCCCAACAAACACACGTCCAAGACGGGCTGAGGAGCCCACTGGAAGGCTGGCCGATTGCAGTGTCTTTAACTACACAAAGCTCACATCAACCTTCTGGAGCTGCGGGCGGTCCGCCTGGCCATTACGGAGCGGGCGCCTACTTCCCAAGGTCAGGACGCAGACGATCACCCTACGCTGCAACAACTCACGTAGTGGACTCTATAAACAAACGGGTCCGTTCCGACACTCAACTCGTAAATCTAAACGCGCATACTAATGTCATGCCTTAATGGACCACTTTGGCAAAGTGGGACCATTTGTAACTGTATGAAAAGGTTTGTTATGTGGACACTCCGCATTAGTTTATGCAAGTATGGTACATACGAGTGTGGGGAACGGGCCCCTGGGAGGGTACCCCGCGCCTTGATTCTATGTCGACAATCAAGCTTCTGATATGAATGGCCAGCGCCACAGGATTCAGCTCGAGGTCATCTTCCGGGAGCAGGCAACATTTTAGCGGGTGGTCTTTAACAGACTCAAGTGTCCTCTAATCCTTCATAGATCTCAAGACGAGGCAGTTGGAATACCCAATTATCGTCAGATGGAAGAGATCATACCACTGACCAGGCCAAGGCTGAAGCTTTGACTCACAGTTCTCATCTGTTTTTACACACGAAGACCTTACTAAAATGCCTAGCAAATCTGACTCGCCATATCCCAGCATTAGTGACTTACCATTGAAATTACCAGGAGTGCTGAAACAGCTGCACCAACCTCAACATCTCAGTAAGCAGGGGGCCCTGACAATGTGGACCGCAAGTATTACATGATTATGCAGAAGAACTGGCACCAAGTTACACTTTATCTACCAACAATCTACCTTGTTTGGCTCATTACCACAATGACTGGAAGAAAAGGCATTATGGACAACACAACTCTATAAAAAAGGATCAAATCATCTCCAGAGAACTAACCACAGACCTGTCGCGTTGACTTGTCTCTCTTGTAAAAGAAAAAAAAAATCATAGACATATTAGTTTTATCCCCATGTATCCAAACTCTATCAGCTAACAACATCATTGTTGATAATCATCATGGTTGTTAGAGAGAAACGGTCTTGTGAAACGCAATTAATTGAAGCTATACAAGATTGGGCTGAATGTCCTTACAGAAGGTGGACAAACGATTATGTGCTGCTCTGTGGACTTCCATCAGCAAGGCCTTTGATAAGGTCCCCATCAGAGGCCTTGCTTGTCAAACTCCGTTCCGATGGAATTAGAGGACCACACTAAGTTGGCTTCAGGGAATTTTTGAGTAACAGGGAACAGCGTGTCACTGTTAACGGCTCCCAGTCAACTTGGGCACCAGTGAGATCAGTTGTGCCACAAGGCTCAGTGTTAGGACCCACCCTGTTCCTCTTATACTCAATGACATATCTGAGGAAGTAAGGCTCGACCATCCGCCTCTTCGCAGATGACAGCTCCTGTATAGAGGAGATCCAGGGATCTGAAGATCAAGAGCACGGTCAGAAAGCTCTTACCAACGTGTTTTCTTTGGGCCGATACTGGCGATGCATGTCAATGCCTCTAATGTCACTTCGTCCATTACTCTACTTCGCAAAACCCATCCTCTGAATTCACACTATACAGTTTCGGATCAATTATTGATAGAAACATCTAGCCACAAATACCTTGGCATTCATTTCCATTGATCTTACGTGGAAAGAGCATGTTGCAAAAGTAAGATCTAAAGCCTGTGGTAACACTAGAGTCATCCGGAGAAATCTTGGACCCTGCAGTAAAAAGATCAAACTGAAGGCTACCAGAACCAGACTCTAGTTCGACACTCAGTTGGAATATGCTACTGTACTGTCAGCGTGGAATCCATATATGGAAAATAACATCAGTCACTGGAAGCAGTTCAGAGGCAAGCTGTTCGGTTCATCTGTTGGAGAGTATGGAAGTATACAGTATTACACCATTACGAGAAGCCAACTTGACCTGGATCCACTGCAACTTCGTTCGTCTGATGCCACATTGGTACGATGTTCTAACAAATTCATCATAACTTTAGTTAACATCCAATTTCCTTTATGTGTCCACCTACATCCCACCAATACAAGATCTAGCCATTAATCAGATACCATCCACTACAAGCCGTTCGGGACTCCTACAAAACTCCTTATATGTGAGACAATACCATCGGAAGAGGCTACCGACTGAGGCAGTGACTGCACCATCAAAAAAAAGCTTGTGTGTTTCAGGCCACGCCCTCCCGGCAGTGAGGCAATTACTACCCACTGCCACTCATCAGGGTCTGTAGCAAGAGGGCGTGTGATGTTTTACTTGCACTTATTTATTTCTGCACCTGCACAACTGCACCAAGCATGTAAATACGTCTATCTCCATGGACAAGTTCTACTTTGGTGGGAGGAGGGTATGCACCAAGAACCAAGAACCAAGAACCTTTTGCAGAGGCGGGGAACAAACCAGCTCCGGACTTATACTGTTCAGGGGGAGGAGGGGCCGATGGCCATTGCCTTTGGACTAATGACGATCGAGATGGGAAGGATCTCGTCATATGCGCTCCCCCGATATCGATGTGATTACCAGGGGTTGGGAGAAAGCTCTCGAGATCCAGAGCGGGCATTAATGCTTCTAATAGGCCCACACCTGGCCAGAAAAATGTGGTTCCCGAAAGTACTTCCTCTCACGGTGGTGAAACCGTTGTACCTCGATGAGGAGAGGCTCGAGGACTAACGTTCCTATTTATAGCACAATCAAGGCCCCATTTCACTTGATTATGGCAACTTTCATAGGATCCTACACGGCCGAGTAGGACTTTTGAAGAGGCGGTTCTGCCCTGGCAGAAAGGCAAAGCATCCTTCAATGACAAGACTTACAATTCGCTCAGGAAGTATCACACCTGGTTGCAAGACAACAAAGCAAATCTTATCTACGGCCTCTTGGGAACGTAGCGAGTTCCTCAAATGGGTTTCCAGCAACTAGGGACCAGCGCACGCTCCATGAGAGCCTGCCGCACTGTCGCGGGTTCTGTTCATCCTGGCTCTCAGGGGAATCTACCGGTCTAATTCACCTGTCCTGAATAACCCCTTGAAGAGAATGTTTCACGAGTGTTCTCCAGGAAGTCGCTTGTCCCAGCATGAAACTTGAACAGGGCCCTGTACATTGCCTAGCTGAGCCCTTCAAAACTCTGGACAGCTAAAACTTGGAAGACCTTACCAGGAAGATGGCATTCTAAATCATGACTATTCTATTGTTAGAGTATTTTTTCCTACGTTTTGGCCGCCATTTTGAAAAAAAGTGCCCTCTCTAATCATGAAAACTGTGACTGAGAAGAATTGTGACTTGAAGCTAAAAACAACTCTTACAAGTATAATGGACACATATTTTCTGAAGCACTTTATACATGACCTACTTTATCCTTTATAGGTTTTTACCTATGTTGGCCGCCATTTTGAAAAACGCCCTCAATGATGAAAACCGTCATGGAGTTTGGTATTAGGTTGAAAAAACAAACGGAATCGGGGTCAGTTAATCAATAAGGGTCCACATTAAAACCAAACTTACTCATTTTTTATGAAGCACTTTATCACGACTATTTTATTTTTATAGCTTTTTACCATGTTGGCGGCCATTTTGAAAATGCCTTCTATCGAGAAAAGTCACTGAGAATTAGACAGTTGAATCACCTCCTTTGGGTTCAATACAAGGTCCATATTAACATATCAGACTGGCAAAACTTCTGAAGTAGTTGAAGTGTGCCCGACTATTGTGTTTATGCAAAATTATATACTATATATATTATATACAAAACCATCTGTGTACTTCCAGTATCACTAAATTATCATCTACCTATGGCACCCACTATGTAAAGGTTAAAGGAAATGCTTCTACATAAAAGTTTATATTTTAATCAGTGCAGGCGACTTTAAGGCAGGCGACACAAAAAAGCAAAACACTGAGTTTGAACTGCTGACTCTCCTATAGAGAAATGTGTGAGTTTTCTAAATCTTGCTATCACATATAGATGGCATTCCAGGCCTATCCGCTTCAGTTGGGTTTAATACACTGAAAAGTATTATAAATACAGCATGGGAGTCTCTACCCCATCCAGGTAACCATGCATTGGTTCAATGCAGTACAAATATATTCTTCTTCTACTTTGGTTCCAAAAAGTATGGAATCCATCTTCACACAATCTTCTCTTGAGGCTCAATTCCTTGCCCGCTTTCAAAAACCATGGCGACCTCCCAAATCCCTATTTGGTGACGGAGGGTTTATTTATGACTCTATGGATTCATTGTCTGTAGAACTTGTCATGGATTGTGACATGATGCCACTTCCCTGGCAGCTTTCAAAAAACAAGGCGAACATCCCAAATGTCCATTTGGTGATGGTTAGTTTATCATGCACCACACTGGATTCATTGTCCTGTAGAACTAGTCATGGATTGTTGTAGTGATGTCAATTCCTTGCAGCTTTCAAAACAAGGCGACATCCCAAATGTGCCATTATGGTGATGGTTAGTGTTATGTGCAACCATTACTGGATTGTCATTATCCTGTTAACTAGTAAGGGATTGTTGCATGAGGGCCAATTCCCTGTCAGCTTTCAAAACAAGGCGAATCCCAAATGTCCATTTGGTGATGGTTAGTTTATTGTGGGGCACCATCTGGAGTTATTATCGCTGTAGAACTAGGCAGGATTGTTGTGCAGATGGCCAATTCCCTGTCGCTTTCAAAACAGGCGAACATCACCTCAAATGTCCCTTTGGTGATGGTATCAGTGTCAACTTGTGCCCCCTACATGATTCATTATCCTGTTCGACCTCTGCTCATGGGATTTGGTTGCATGATGCCAATATCCTTGCCAGCTTTCAAAACAAGGCGAGCATCCCAAAGTGTTCGGGCATTTGTGTGATGGTTAGTTTATTTGTGTCACCATACTGGATTCATGTATCCTGTAGAACTAGCATGGATTGTTGGCATTATGCCATTCCTTGGGGCCAGCTTGTCAAAACAAGAGAATGCGACATCCCAAATGTCCATTTGGTGATGGTTAGTCATTTGTATGCAGGCGCATAATTTACTGTCTTCAATTATTCCTGTAGAACTAGTCATGGATTGTTGCAGTGTGCCAATGCGCCTGTCAGCTTTCAAAAAAGGCGACATCCCAAATGTCCATTTTGTGATGGTTAGTGTATTGTGATTCCATACTGGATTCATTGTCCTGTAGAACTAGTCATGGATTGTTGCATGATGCCATTCCCTGTCATCTTTCAAAGCAAGGCATCCCAAATGTCCATTTGGTGATGGTTAGTTTATTGTGCACCATACGGATTCATTTCCGAGAACTAGTCATGGATTTTTATTTTTTTGTTTTTTTGATTTTTTGTTGGTCGTGTGCCAATGAGAAAGACAATGCTGCACTAGAAAAATAAACACAAATACAAAAAGACGATTGAATAAATAACTTTGTTTAATGTTGCTTTAATTTTTTCACAATCATATCTTTGCCCAAGATATGAAACTACTTTTTAATGAGATTTTTCAGGACTAAGGGGGTAGAAAGTTTCATGAAAGGCTACACGCCTTTGCCCTCAACTGTCACTAGTGCTTCACAACTGCATTGTTGCATTCTACAACATGCCCCGTATGACCTACAATTGGATGAATTGTATGCATAATACACAAAGTGTATCATTCTATTACAAGTTTTAAAAAAAGATTATCATATGTGATATTTTAAAAACTCAAAAAAAGTAAAGTGTAACTTAGCATCGGCTCATGTGCGGTGCTCATCTCTCTTTTCTTTGGCTTGGTCCAAGACTCCTCTGTGTAATTTGCTGTGGGGGGGGGTCGTCATTCCTGCTGGCAACATCTAGTAAAGGACACCACCAACGTCCAGGAGTAGAGAATATGCAAGTCAAACATGCAGCTAACATCCGGCTGAGGACGGAGACTGGTTTCTCCGAAATATTAGGAACAAAAAAAATTGTGAGTGTTGATGAACGTTTTAATCTCATAATTTTCATGTCTTCCAACCCAACACGTATAAATCAATTCATTCGCGATTGACGCTTTTGCAAGGTTGCTTGGAGTGACGCCGAAATTTGGAGAAAGTTTCACGGAACAGTGCCGATTCGCAATAACAGGCGGGTACAATTGACATGTTTATTAATTGCATCTCACGCCCACTGGGTTTCTCTATTCGAAGTCGAACGTCCGTGGTCCGCGGCTCCAAGCAATTATACAGAAAACTGAGAGCCGCCTTGTCAACGAAAGAATTAGACAACACAATTTCTATGTATTTTGGACTCGGAACGGGAAGAATTACTACGATCGTTTAAAGATCCAAAGTTACCGGGGATGAATCCAGGAAGTAGTGACATTTTCCCAGCATGCATCACAGGTTGAGAATGAGCGTGTAAAAAAAACCTGCCATTATTGAAAATTCGAGCGCTGAAAGAACGTAAACAACCCTGTCTATTTCACCGGCATTTGGGAGGCCGGCGATCCTCAGAAAGTGATCTTGAACCCTGAAAAAAATAAATGGGTAATTAATCTCTCTTCACGCCAGCTGAATGATATGAAAAATCGGGTAATTAAAAAGGCCTGAATTTTGCGGTTTCGCCACCCACTGTTCCGGTAGAGGAATTCGTGGTTATAGCAACTGAAGTTGTGTTGTGATCGACTTGAAGCAAAGAAAAAGGAAGAGGTAAGATCGAAAATCACGCTATTCTTGGACATGCGAGTCCACCGACCAGTAATATCACTCTAAAGAGAGACAGGCCATAAGAGATATAAAGAAAGACAAACAATATCGTTGTTCTACCGGCGGTGATAAGGGGAAAAAAAATCACTGTTGTTTAAATCCTACAACATAGGAGGAAAAGGTGAATGATTGTGTGTGAGTGATATGATACTACTCCAAACTTACCAAAAATTTTACACTAATTACAAGAATCGTCTGCTCAAGCTTTTGAAAGATCTTAAGGAGAAAGGGGCCATTGATTCAGTATTTGCTATGATAAGCTCAGACCCAGTGCTTGTGTGGTCCCGTTGCACTTGACATTTAGCCCTGCCGAAGGACATAAAGCTAATATCCTGTGGAACCATAGTCTCTAGCATTGGATCGTTTTGCTCAACTTGCGACAAATCTCCCACCCCATACCGGAATTTCACACGAATTGTCTCTAAAATTAAAGACTTAAGGGTTGACGACGATTGAAGTTCGCAAACATCATATGATTGTCATGCAATCTTAACAGTGTACCAGTGGATGGTGCCCTTGATGTGGTAAAGGATCGGTTGTTGAAAAAGTATCACAGCTGAATGAAGCGGACTTACTTGGAATGCTTGAAAACAGAGGTTTGCAAGCCTTCTGGGAATTTTGTCTTTAAGTACCTATTTTAAGTTTCGTGGTCAATTATATCAACAGGACCATGGGTGCGCGATGGGACTCCCGGTTAGCCCTATCCTTGCCAAACCTCTACATGGAAAAATTTGTTAAACAAAGGCATTAAAATAAGCTAGTTGTTCACCCAAGGTGTGTTTCGTATGTGGATGTACTATGTAGCATCAAAAAAAAGACAAGGTGCTGAATTCACAGACCATATTAACAGTCAAAATCCATACATCAAATTCACCAATTGATCCGCGAAGGATTAGGCAGCTCCCCGTTTTTGGATTACCTTAGTTCAAGGACAAACTGAATGGACTCTGCAAGTGACGCGTATACAGGAAACCACAACATACAGACCAATATTGGCCTTCGACCTCCCATCACCCCTCTGGAGCACGAACTAGTGTCATCAGAACGCTCTGTCCAGACGGAGCAGTAATCACAGAACCAGAGGAGGATAAGAGAGCGAAATAAAACATGTCAAATTGTTTGAAAAAGAGTTTCTTGGGGTTATCAGGAGTTAGGAGTGGAGTTTTAAGCGAGCGGTAGTAAGAAAGACCAGAAGCCTTCAAAAAATCAGGGCTCTTCCTCCACCACGCCAAATAAAAATTCCAGTTGTCATCCCTTATGTTAGGGGGGTTGTCTGAAGAAAAAGTGAAGCGGGTTTTTGGACCATCGGCTTTGCACATATTCAAACCACATCAAACCCTCCGCCAGCTTTTAGTCTCACCAAAGATCCAGCACCAAGTCGAGGAGGAAACAGGCGTAGTGTACCGCGTTCCCTGTAAAGGTTGCGATAAAGTCTACGTAGGGCGAGACAAGAGGGTGCTTGGCGACGTTTTTTTTTTTAAAAAGAACATTCGCCAAAAAACTCCTTCAAATTCAATGCTGCCCTCGAAGGAAACAAAATAAAACCACAGGTCACGAACTGAACATAGGAAATGTCAAGGTGAGCCTATTAGGGAGGGATAATTTTACCAAGGAAAGTGAGAGAGGCTATCTTCATAAAGAAGAATCCAAAACCAACTGACCATAGGGCGGGGGGCCGTGAACTACCAAAGATTTACGATTCTCTGCTGGGCAACATCTAGTAGGACAACACCAACGTCCAGGAGTAGGAGAATCTGCAAGTCAACATTCATCTAACATCCGCTGAGGACTGGAGAAATGGTTTATCCGAAATATTCGGAACAAAATGTGAGTGTTGATGAACAAGTTTTATCTCATCAATTCCTGATTTTTGATGATCTTTTTGACTTAGTGCCTTTAAGTCTCTGTTTTGCTTACCCATAGATATTGTAACGAATTAAAAGAATATTGGTATAAAACGGGATTGTTAAAAACTTACAATGTTGGCAAAGCTCCTCTTATTTGGGTATTGCTGAGCTAGTGGACAGTCAGAAAACACCGGTACAGTTGTGGAATTCACCCTCCATCTTGCTGATACTCTCAATACTGATGAAAGTAAAATTGAGCAGTTTTTAAAACTTACGACCAATATCTAAAGGGAGTCTACCTTTGAGAAAGGTATTAAACCAGGGCTTAGTCCTTCATCAGCGGAACTTTTTTCCCAGGGGGGCAACTTGTCGTCAAAGTTGGATATGTGCGTGAACATGGACTTCCAAAATGCACAATAAACACGTTATTTCCACCGAATAATAAAATTATACCATAAAAGTATTTGTCTGATGTTTGCCTAAAAAAAGGCATTTGTAAGTTTAGCTACCCGAAACAAGTAGACAAGGACGGTTTCGTTAATATACCTCGTAATATTTGCTTTGCTTTACAAGATTTTGATATCCAACACCACCCAAAACAATTGGGGGGGGGGGGGGGGGTGGGGGGGGGGGGGGTGGGGCGGGGGGGGGGAGGAGGTTCTACGGGGGGAGGGTGGGGGGGGGGGGCGCGGGGTCGGGCGGGGGGGGAGGTGGGGGGCGGCTCGTGAGAGGGGGAACGGCGGAGTGGGGGCGGCACGTGGGTGGGGGGGGGGTGGGGGGGGGGTGGGGGGGGGTGGGGGGGGCAGGGGGCGCGGGGCGGAGGTGGGGGGGGGGGACGGGGGGAGCGGGCGAGGAGGGGGGGAGGCAGGGGGGGGGGGAGTGGGGTGGGCGGGTGGGGGGGAGGGGGCGCGACGCCTCCCCGTCCCCCCCACACTCCCCACCCGTCCCCCCCGGGGTGCTCGCGCGGGGCCCTCCGGGGGGGGGCGGCGGGGTCGGGGGGAGGGGCGGGGCCCAAGGGTGGGGGGGGGGGGGGGGGGGAGGGAGCGGGGGCGGGGGGGGGGGGGCCTCACCCCCCAAATCCGGGGGGGGGGTCCCCCACCACGGGGGCAAGGGGCGATAGGGGGAGCGGGGGGGGGGTGGGGGAGGGGGGGGGGGGGCAGGGGGGGGCTACCCCCCCCCCACCCCCACCCGGGGGGGGAGGGCCCCCCCAAAACACAAAAACAAACCAATAACAAAAACCAAGGGTGGGGTGGGGTGGGTGGGGCCCGGGGGGTAGCGGTGGTGCTCGGGTCTCTCCGGTGGGGGGGCTGGAGGGCCAAAGCCAAACACCCACATACAAATACACCATAAAGTGTGTGTGGGTAGCGGCTCTGGGGGCGATTGCGGGGTGGGGAGGGGGTGGGGGTGACGGGGGCGGGGTGCGGACCCCCAGCCCGCCCCTCCCCCCCATCCCCTCCCCCCCCCTATTTCCCCGTTGTCTACCTCTCACAACACCCCCTTTCACCTCCCCCTCTCTGGCCCCACCCCCTCATCACCCCCTCCCCCGTACCCCCCACCTTCCCATTTCCTTCCCACTCCCCTCTCCCATCACTCCTTTCCGACCCACCCCCCACACACCCCTCTAGCCCGTCCCCCCCCTTCCCTCCCCTTACCGTCCCCTACCTTTTTTGTTTTTGGGGGGGGGGGGGGGGGGGGTATTACACGTACATCACAATTTCAGGTTTTAGTAAAAAAAACATTACCTTTTTCCACATTTGGTTGTTTTTGACACCCTAATCAATGTACGCGCGTGACATCGGCTGTTGGAAAAAAGATACCCTTTTCACGCTTTCTTGTTCCACGCATCCATATCCAACGTTGAACTAAGTGGCCCCCCGGGCCTTTTTTCTTTCAACATACTTAAAAAGAGAAATTGGTGACAGAGAGAATTCTCATGGATGGGAAAGGAAAACTGATATTTTTTTTAAACTATTACGATAGTATTTCAATCAAGGTACTTCCGACTGGTGTTTAAAACCAGGCTTATTGTCATGAACTGAGACTGTTTCTGGGAAGGGCGGCCAAGAACTCCCAATTTTAGACATCACTATTGGCTTAACATGTAAAAGCAGATTTGACGAAAATTCTGAATTTTTGATATGTGTAAGGAAGATTTATTATTCCAAAACCGTTGGAGGCTGAAGAATCAATTCCACTATAAGGATTATTTCGGATTTTTTGTATGAACAAAGGACGCGTCGTATGTGGTTCATGAAAAACACCCCATGACCGGACCAAAATTAACGCACCCAATGGTTTGTAGTTGCACTCCGTATTTTACCTGTGTAATTTCTTTGATATTGAGGGTGAGTGTGAGTGCATGTTGAACCAAGGGACCAGGGCTTGGCCGCCGCCCACCGCCTGCTTATTTCTTTCAACTACTTTAAGCATAATTGACAAGAAAATTCCCACTCCAGGTGATGGAAAAGTACACCCACCAATGGAGACCGTTTTTAAAAACGATAAAACCAAATATTCTCAAGGGAGTCTAATTCAGACTGGTGTTAAAGCGGCACTGGCACATTTTCACAAAATATGAAATGTATTTCCCAATTGTCTCAAATGATGAGTCTAGGCCATTGGAAGAACAGAGATATACTTTTACACATAAAATAAAACAATTCCCAACAACAGATAGGGACATTGATATGAGGATCAAGACATCCAGGTCGTTTGTAGGCCAACTTTTAAGTTTCCAGACTTTATCAACAAAGGTATATTACATGAACTATGTTGCCTCGTACTTAATGATATAAAAAACACAAAATATATAGACCGGTTAAAACAGGGCCAAGCGTGGGAAAAAATGCATACTGCGGTGGTTGCTTGTGTTAAACGCAAGTTTAGTCGTTGTTGATTTGGTCTTAATATTTGGTTCGGTGAGGGTTCTGTAAATAAACGCTTTACAACCATGCACAAAATATCGAATTTTGAAATATCTTGGGGATTTGCACTATTTTTCTAATTGTGCCAGTGTCGCTTTAATCCAGGTTTAGAAGGTCATCAATGGGACTTTTTTCTTTCAACCTACGTTGAAAGTATAATTGACAGGTGAGAAAGAAAATCCTTCATGGATAGGTTGGAACAGAGGGTGTATTGATTCATCCCACAATGCATCCGTTTAAGGACATTTCACCTCATTAAGGTCATGTTCGATCCCACAAAAAATACTATTCTGAATGCATGGCTGCACCAAGAGAAGATACAGTAGCTTCCCCAAGGCCGTGATTCCATTGGACGTTTTTTTACAGGTTGCCATGTGGATCTTTAGAGATGTGAAACGCTCTTAAAATAGCTTAAAAATGCAAGTTGTGATCAGTACTGTCAAATTTAGCCATGTTTCATCACTAACGACACCACATCAGTACCTGTACAAAACATACATTGGAAAGCAATGCTTGTGGGAAGCTATTGAATCTTCTCTTGGCTGCACCCATGATGGAGTGCACATGTGAAATTGTTAGCCCCCAAACCATATGATTCCAGAGCCATTATTAAAACCAGGAATTATTCATCAAGGTAGCTATTCAAATTTTCTACTTCAATTGCCATATGAAAGTTATATAATAGAATGGCTATGCTATAGAAATACAAACTGGCAACCCTGGATCCAGTGGCATGTTTACATTGCATTAGACCCTCATTTGACATTGAGTACATATTTATTTACAGATGGTTGAAATACACAGTTCAATTTATACCCTTGCATTTGGACACTCGCCCAGGGGATTATTTCTACAGTGATTTCGGCATTTTACCCAAACCCTATTATTGGTTACTTTGTACAAGGAAGAAAATACAAGAGTGGGGTGGAGGTGGGGTGGGGTGAGGGATCCAGAGTTTCCCCCTTCAAATTTTTAACTGCCTAGAATTCCGAAAAATCAAGGAACTAACATCCTTCTATTTTAGTCTAGCCTTTCACACTGAAACTGAAAAGTATGGTTGTACTATCGTGACACAAAATGAATTTCAATTAATATCCGAGGAGCACAACCTCCCAATGATACCTTAATAGCAGGGGTGTCCAACCTGCGGCCCCGCGGGGCCATTTGGGGCCTGCTAAGAGCTCGCATGTGGCCCGCAAGGTGATTCCCAGAAAAAATAAAATGCAAAAAGTAATCTGATATAGCAGCTTAAAGACTGTCATTTGAATTAGTTTCAATTTCCTTTCTCAATCCCTGAACAAAATTTTCTAAACATCGTTGGAAAATTAGTCCAATTTCAAATTCATCAATCTTAAACCAAAGGTTTCTAAATATTGTGGGAAAAGTATTCCAATTTCCTCACACTGAACCAACTTTGTCAAAATTTTGTAACAAAAGGTCAACATTTTCTCGGAAAAAAGAAATTTTGTTTAACTGTGTTCTCCAAAATCTGATCTTAGGTGTAGCTATGGTCCCCTTTTCACAAAAATGCTATAGATATGTGGGTCCTACGTCCAGATTCTCATAGGCACATCATAAACCAACTTGAGCCCCCCCCCCAATTACTTGATTTGCTTGCATCCCGCAATAGTTGCTGGTATTCAACCCAATGCGGCCCCCTGCGTGCAAAAAGTTGACAGAACCCCTTCTTTATGGTACCATGAGATGCATCAATCTTTTTGGGGGGGGAGGAACCCCTCTCTTATGTCTCTGCAGCCTGCCATAATCTCAGTGTGAAACAATCTCATATTTGAACAAGTTGAATCATCTCAATGGCCTGTCACTTTAAACTCTGTAAAGCATGGGCACTTGTCTGTTATGAGATACTCCTAGTATTAAAAAAGAAGATAATTTGTTTGATTTAAGAAGATAATTTGATTTGATTTCTACAAATTACTAGAAAATTTGCGGTTCTCGGCTTTCGCGCTCGATATATTAAGAAATATAACTGTGGGCACTCCATGAACTTGGCATATGACCTTTGGAACTCTCATCAACAATTGAGGGATCCCTTGGTGCACAATATGTAACACAAATTTGTTTCCAATTGAACTTCAACTTTTTCAATTGAGTCAGTTTACCTTTTTAGTAAATTTCAACTTAAGCGGCAGTTCGTGATCTACAACCTCGTCACCGCCTGACTACCTAAAAAGATTTTATTTCATCTGATCCGTTATCCTTAGTAATTTACAGTACTAATCTTACCTGCAAATTCGATCCGCATCTGTCATAAAATCGCAATTTTGTATTTCCTGTCCGTAACGGACAGAAATTACAGCACAGTGGCCTAGGGACCGCCGTGGTAAACGCGCAATTGCACATACACCAAAACCCGCAAGATCGGGATCAACTCAATTTTTGTGAATAACTTTTTCTCAAGGATTCTATGAATAATGAACAACACAGAAGGTGCTGAAAAAGCACGAATGCACCTTTAACCTCACATGACCATTGACCTTGGCACATGACCTTTGACCTCATCAACATATGAGGATCCCATGGTGCCCTGTGACACAATATTTGGTTCCAATTGAACTTCA
>JAMKCH010009903.1:0-28543 GCA_023653785.1 Ophioderma brevispina | reverse complement strand
GAGTCGTGGAGTGAGGAAATTATTATAGCAACTGCTATGAAATATTTTACACTCGTTTTTAATTAATTGTTTTAAAGGAAGGTTGTATATCACAGTCTCATATTTCGGGTGTTACAGTCACCACTAGGGGAATTGCTAAATTAAATTTGTAATTAAGGCCGACTCATAGATTATAAATATAACTTTTCTTTGCGTTAATTAAAAAATAGTAAATTAAAACTAAAAAAATATTGCCTAAATGCTAATTTCCAAGTTTGAGATAATCAGAATTTTTTGTTTTGATTTTGTCAATATTACGTACAGTATGAGAGGTAGCATGCGTTTGGTATATAACAAAAATTCCAGATCTGGAATTTTATTACAAATTGTAAATTTTCTAATAGGAAGGACATCGATTTGAACTTTGAGCTAATTTCACACATGATTAGTATGTGAACGGGCATTTTGAATATGCAAAAAAAAAGAAATGATTTGTTTTAGAAATTGATTGGCAACATCCTCGGCAGTGGCGTAACCAGCGGGGGGCAGGGGGCGCAAGCCCCCCGCTCAAAAGCCAAGCCCCCCCTGCCAGCCCACCCCCAATGGACTGACCGTTGTACAGTGTCGATGGAGAGGACCCAATTTGCCCCCTCAGAAAATTCCTTGGCACCCCTCTTGCCCCCCCCCCCCCATTTTCAAAGGTGCTGGTACGCCACTGATCCTCGTAAATCTCTGAGTCACCTTTAAACAGGATATGGCTAGGTAAGGATTGTTAACCAATGATCTAATGATTTAGGGTTGGTGTTGGGTTGGTCGGTGAGTTTTGATTAATTTTTGAAAAAACAAAAAAACACGCGTTTTTTTTTTAAAAAACATCAAAACACAATTTCGACAAATGAAGCAGGACTATACTCTCTGCCATATCTTTTTTCTCTGCATCAAACTACGCCCGAATTCCCACCAGAAACGGAACCAGTTTTTTCAAGTTTAAAGTAATGACCACAAGGCCAAAATTTATTGATATTCACACAACAGATGAAACAAAAAGCGCCAGCATGTTATCTGTAAATAACTACACAGTATTAGAACAGAATATTAAAAGGCCGAAATAACAAAATTTAGATACTACTTTTAAAAAACTGTCAAAAAATCGCTGACAGTCCATTATTTTTAAGAAGTAATCATTATCCAGAGCAATTGCAGTGTGTTATCAGCAAATCATTAATATAAGAAAAAAGCTCTATACCTGAGGAGTATAAGCTTTACATTTCATGGAAATGGTATTCATTTCTGTTTCTTGTCAAGTCAACAAATAGTGCAAATCCTGTTTTCAGGAGGGATTTTAGGGTAAGAATAACAACCCTTATTCCGATCATTAAATTGGTGTGCACTAGATACGAAGTTTACAAAAAGTAGATCTTTTGAATACTATTAAAGAATGTGACATAATCTCGCTGATTAAATGAAGTGTTTTAACTTGACAGTACGTTCTAAGTTTAGTTTGTTTTGTAGAAATATGAGAATACCATTCCATAACATATTTTGATTTCAAAGAAGTTGTAACTAAGTCTTGACTCATGATTGGAAAGAATGTTTGGGGTTTTTATCCCACACTTCATTATTGTTTAATTAAATTAGCCATAGATTGAATGCCCCTTAGACCAAGAGAAGAATTACCATAATGAAAGAACGATTTTCAATCAAGCCTGGACAACAAGGTAACTTCCAAACACAAACTCTGTGGTTAAGTTTCCACCAATATTTAAAAGAAAGTGTAAGCATAGATATTAACAATGGATGACTACCTAATTCACCTCTGACTGCATTATTGGTAGCCTTACGATTAACACTCCTAAAATAAAAACATGCAAATGCCCAAGGAAAAATCATAGATTGCGCATTACATGCAGCACCTTTACGCACCCTATGTGTGACGCCTATTCAGACAAGGAATTGTGATAGTGATTATAAAATGGCTTTAATCAAATCCTTTCTTTCGGTCTTGTTTTTTGAATGGATCTCCTCAGGAAAATATTAATTCGGAAGGTTTTTTTTAAAAAGTTGACTTTATTGGATCATCCAATTATATTATTATCTGGTATCATCAAATCAGAGTGGTAATAGGCTAATTATGTAATTTTAGTACCAGCACAAATTAGAATGTTTGGATTTTGATTGATTCAAATCTGATAATTTCAACAAAAAGAAAGCCATCTAATGTCATCTATCTTTCAGTTATCACTTTTTCAGCGTCAATGCATAACCCTGTGTGCTTAGCAGCGTGTTTTATGTCCTAAGGCCTTTTATTGAAGTGATAATAAGGTAATAAAGGTTAAGGCCGAGCTCTAATTTAAAGTATTGTGCACACATTTTAGTACATTTAAAAGTTGCCACTTTGAAAATACAACCCTTGTTTGGTATACAAGCCTACAAAGATTATGAAATCATGATATGATATTAGAGCAAGATGGAAGTTAGCCTATATGACTATTAAAGGTGCAACCAGATTTTGAGGCATCCTCATTGTGTCATATGATTGATTTCATTTAGATTAGATGCTCATATATTTTCTTGTTATTTTGGTTAGAAAAAAAATACCTTAAAAAGTGAAAAACAAAAGTGATTTTGATTTGCTTATGTTTGCAATATAAAACCGGCTAATTTTGTTTTTGGCAATTTTTCATTTTTTGTAGCCAAAGCATACTTTTTCAGCTTAATTTCTTACTTTACTCCGTGGCAAAAACTGCTTTTGATTTTTTTAAGGTAATCGATCCATTGAATCTCCTTCCATCCCTTTAACTGGTATCATTCTTCACACAAATCATAGTAGCAGTAGTTAATTAGGATTTTTAGATTACCAGTACAAATTAGATGTTTGGAAGGTTAGATGATCAATCATGATAATGTCCACAAAAAAGCCATACTGTGTGCTTAGCAGCTGTGTTTTATGGCTCAGGCTTTTTATTAGAAGTGATAAAAGGTAAATAAAGGTTAAGGTCACGCATAATTTAACATATTGTGCACATTTTGCAAATTATAATGGGTTATTTTAGTACAGTTATAAAAGGGAAATTTATTTAAATACAAACTTACAAATATTAATGAAATGGTATACAGGCAACTGCTATGGGAGCAATCTCCATATACAAACCCTATTAACCAAATGTGTGTGTGTGTGTTGTGTTGTGTGTGTGACCCATTCCTCCTGAGGATGTCCACCTATGATTTGCAAACACCCCATTATCTCAACCCTTTAATTTAGGCATAACACATTCACCCTATTTTTTATTTAGAAGATGCCCTATATGCATGATTCTACAGAATCTGTGATGATGGCCAAAACTCATTTCGTCAAGATCTGCTAAAATCATGCATATGGGTCTCTTCTTCTCAATACAAAATATATAATACATACAGCCGCCGCTTGAGACTCTAAATCAAGATTAAATACCTTAGCGCTCGTTTCTCCTGCTAATCCCTGGTAAACACAGTTCCCTCTGTGGTCCTGTGGGTAGAAAAATCTCACGCCTAGTTAGCGAGAGACCGGGTCGAGACCGTGTATTTTTCGGTCTTTATTAATTCAATACTTCCCAGTTTTCTTCCCGAGTTCCTATATAATAAAAATTCACCCATACTCTTCATTGTGTTGGTATTCCAATCTCAGAACTTTGTGTATGCCCTTTATTATAATCACTTAAAAACCGGTAGATTGTTTTCAATGCACAACAGCACTTATCAACGTTATGTTGCTAGGCATATGTGAAAAGCATCAAATAGTCATAATGAATCCTGTATGTAAGTCTGACATTCAGAAACATACTAATCATCTTATGTATTACATCCCCTTGATACTTATTATACTGCAAAATTTTGGAGGCAGTTAAGTTTTTACAGCTTTCAGGAGGACATCTATAATTCACAGAACGTATCCTAAAACCTCAATTAACCATAATAAGTCAATCGTATTTGTGGCACTTTTAATCTTTTGTCCTTTTAATAAAATTCATTGCAAAAGAGCCGTGAATAAATTTGTTGTGAATATCTATGTAGCCATAGCATTAAAGCACTGTTTATGACTTAAATCAAAATCTAAAAATCAATAAAATCTTTATATGTTTGTATGATGTACAGGTATCCAAACATACCTCGCAAGTGATAAGATCAAAGGCAACCTAATTAAAGGCTTACTCAGAGAATTAGAAACATAAGTTTTTGTGTATTAATTAAAAAATAGTCAACTTAAATTGAAGATAGTCATCTCAACTTCAAAGTCTGAGACGAATCATACTTTGCGTTATCATGTAGTAAACCATTATAGAATACTGTGCATAATAAAAATTATGGATCTGGAAATGTGTGATTTTCTTTATTTGAGCTAAGATATTTCACACACGCATTATGTGTATGCAAAAAACTTGATTTGTTAGAAAATTGAGGGCGCTATTCTCGGGAAATCTCTGAGTCAGTTTAAAGGAATACAAATGGACAAATGGAATTTTAGTCCAATGTTGGTGCCTTCTGTGTATACATGCACTTACTGTAGCATGCAAATGAATGACAATTCATATTTTATCAGCACTCCTTTTCTGTGTCGTCTGCATGGGCACATATGGATTGCTTTGGTAGTGTGTGTGTCTGTCTGTTAATCTCTTTATGGTCAAAATGTTAACCCAATTGTTAACCCTAAACATAATTACACAGTGTATCAAAATATCAGTGGCATAACCAGCAGGGGCAGGGCGGCGAGCGCCCCATGCTCAGAAACCTTTCCCCCGCCAGTCCCCCCAAAGAACTGACCGTTTGTACAGTGTCTATGGAGAAGGACCCAAATTCGCCTCCTCATAAAATGCCTTGCACCCCTTCTGCCCCCCCCCCAATTTGCAGGTCTATATTCATTTTCAAAACTATATAAGAATGAGAATTAAAGAGAAGATTTTTTGGCTTTTTTTCATGTCATATTGGATAGACAGTCCAATATTTTTATCATAGCTGTGTCGGAATTAATTTATCAAAATATTGGTTTGTCCATCCAGTAAGACATGGCATTGGATGAGCAAAATAACAAGTTCTAGCCTTTATTCTCTATCTTTTATTGTGACCTCTTTTTAAAATCAAAATACAACGTTCTAAACAATTTAAGTCCCCAGCAGCGACTTCATTTTTAAAATTCAAGTCATCAGCTTAGTGCATAATTTCTCTCTCCCTCTCTCTCCTATCAGAAAATCAGATTCTTCTTTTCAATTTTACGAATATGTTAGCTCTGCTTGCACTCTGTGTATGCATATTTCATCAACTGACTTATGAGATGCTATTCAGCACATATCTAATATCTTATTCATCTTTTTACCAAGTTCAACTGAAGAAAAGTTCAAATACCAGAAAATTTTTCAATAATTAAAACAAAGACATGATAAAGGAAAGGTTCTCTGATTTTGCTCCTGGTGTGAAAATGTTGAACAAGTTGAGGAAGTTACACATAATGCACTCTAAATCTCTGCAATTTATTTATTTTATTTATGAAAGTTTCCTTATTTATGGAGTTTCGAAGAAAACCTGCATTATGCTATGCAAACAATATACACAAGCAATGTGTAAAGTTCCACACTCTTTAATTCTGAATATGCCTCATTCCCTCAATCACCTCTCGCCCTGAGCAAATTCTTAACAGCAATACACGAACCTGGCAACAAGCAAGAACAGAAGTCGTGGGTCACAACAAGTGTTTCTAGTCTTTAAATTATTTACTCGCCTAATTACAGTTTCGAGAAAACAGTCTATGTAATGCTATGCAAACAATACACACAAGCAAAATGTAAAGTTCCATACACTTTAATTTTGAATATTGTGATGGGCAAGAATGAAAGTCATGACCTGTAAGGTCACAACAAGTGTTTCTATTCTTTAAATTGTTTACCTGCCTAATTACTGTTACCCAATTACTGATACTGCCTTAGTGTATTAGATTGGGTAAGAGTTCTCCTTGAAGGGCCTTGAGAGCCTCAATGCCTATTGAGAGGGATGCATACCACCAAATAATCCTCCCATTGAAATACACGTTAAAATGGCTTAATTTAAGTTCGTTTTTGACCCCACATGGAATAATATTTGATGTTCTGAAAAGATTTCTAGATCAAATAAAGATGGAAATTTTCAAAAATATTGATCATTTGATACCGATACAGGATAGATTTTGAGATAGGGGCATGTGAACAGTGCCATCACTTTTTCAACTCGACATGAAAAAATACATTGCGGCATCCGAGCACGGGGTACTTCCAAAGGCCTAATTTATTGCAAGATTCAAATTTCTTTATTTTTCGATATTTTAAGTATTGACCATTGTCTAAACTTTTCATGTTCATATTAACATTTAACAATCAACGATATCTTCGTACCACGCTACACCAATTTGCTTAATGGTCGATCTTATGTTTTCACAAGAACTATCCACTATTTACACAAAACATGGAGTGATTTAGTGTTGTGCGCCGAGAGCCACGCTGGCTATTGAGAGCCCTGCTGCCTATTCAGAGCCCCAAACCTATAGTACTACTTCTCTTTCACTTCACTTGTCAGATGGAGCACCATATAATCCAAGCCTTACAGGAAAAGCTGGTTACCGACTTTAGGTTAACAAGGTAGCAGAAAATGATCCATCCAACATTTTAACATAAGCAGACCACATTCACAAATCACAGAGGTGCACAACCTTACTTTGAGTAAGGGCTGTATTATATGAAATTTAACCCTTTGGGGCTATACCTGGGTGAAATAAGTTTCTCAATACAAGGGAGCTTAAAACATATCCACCTTAATATAGAGAATAAAGTTATTACTTATAGACCCAGCTGTATCTTTACCAACTCATATAGAATGACAGTAGCATTATCTTGTTCATCCATGATAAATTAGTCCTACCATTCTATATGATTCAATAAAGACACAGCCAGGTAATACTTTTAGACCCTGCTGTATCTTTATTAACCCATATAAAATGGCAATACTATTATCTTGTTTATGACAAAATGGTAGTGCCATTCTATATGAGCCAATAAAGACACAGAAAGGTTTTACTTTTAGACCCAACTGTTTCTTTAACAACTCATATAGAATGGCAAAACCATTAATTTGTTCAACCATTTTAAAAAGGTACATCTATTCTAAGCTATTCTATATGAGCCATTAAAGACACAGCGAGGCTTTGCTTTTAGACCAAGCTGTGTCTTTACATAGAGAATGGCAAACACCATTACCAGCTAGAGGGTGAGTAAAAAAAAATTGACCCGGATTGTGTCCACCATTTTGAGTTTTTAAATAATATATATATAATGTTTGTGATATCATCGGAAAGCCTATTTCATTATCTTTAATTTGCTGCAAAGATAATCCCAATCGGTTAAGTATAGGCCGAGCTACAGTCTTTTGAATCAAGTAGTCCGGTTTTCACCCTATCCACGGATTCCCATTTGAATGCACGGCACCCGACTAAGCAAATGTGATTCCGTGGACAGTGCAGAAAACCGACTACTTGATTCAACGACTGTAACTCGGTCTATACCTAACCGATGTGAATGATCTTTGCAGCAAATTAAAGATAATGAACTAAGCTTTCAGATGATATCACATATTTTAGATATATGTTACTTGAAAATTCAAAATGGCGGACACAATCAGAGTCAAGTTTTTTTTACTCACCCTGTATTACCTTGTTCAACCATTTAGAAAAATCATACTGCCATTCTATATGAGCCACTAAAGAAACAGCCAGGTGTAAAATAATAACTTTATTGTCATTCTGAGTTTTTTTTCTGTAAAAAGGTGACTTCTTGTACATTTTGAATATTTCTTAACACAAAAATAAAAGTTGTTTTACAGCATGCAGCAGTTAAAACAGCATACATGTATATTGTATACTCTGTCCAGCTCGAAGTACGAAGTAGCAGTGCGGGCGTATACAATGTACCGACTTTCAGCGCGCGCATAGGCAAAGCACAACTGCACTGCAACTGAAAGGTGGCACTAGGTATACGCACGCGTTGTCACTTCATACTTCAGACAAGACAAAGTATAGCCATTTAATTTTTTACAAATTTACTGTTTTTGAACAGTTTTGTGGTTTATTCACATTTTCAAACAGATTTGGGTCAAAAATAATTTACTTCTAAAGTTAACTGTGAAAAAATGAAAATAAAAGCACAAACAATTTCTTGATATTCTTGATGCCAATTCATGTATATTCACAGTGAGTGATCACTATACCTTTTTACAGAACACTGCAAAATTAATGACACCAGTGTACATTTCATGTTGGTTATAATTATTACAGGCTTTGGTTTTAAGGTAATGCATGCAATTTAGACCGATTTTCTTTGAGATTGGTTTAATTCCTAGTCTGTGTTTCATTACATTAGTGGTTAATTACTCTGATGTGCATAGTGCTTAACAGAATGTCACATTGCACTATCAGACAAAGGTTATGTGGGATAAGATTTTAAAAAAATGGATTCAATTTCCACATGACAACGACTCCTCTTACTGTGAGCTAATTTTTGGCAAAAGTGTCTAGATTTTTGAAAGGCCATGGTCCTATCACTATAGCCTCGTCCTCAGCTACTATTTTTCTCATTTACCCTGTGAAATCTTAAGGCTAAAGGATGTTTGATTAGGAAGTTATGAGCAAAAATGTGCCCCATTTTGGTTGAACAATATTAATTTTACACAGTACTCTATGGGGCAGGTCTTACAAAATAGCGTTTTTAGCTCTCACAGCAAAACGGATTGAAATATCGGCGCAAAACTTAACAGATGGGTTTTGGGGTGAAGGCCATTCTGTCAAGATGAAAACTTTATATACTTAAATTGGGTCATCCCCTTTAATTATCAATGTTACAATTTTGATTTTTACCACCTTTTTTGCTTTTTATTTTAAATATGGTTTAATGACTCTGATGTTTGCAATTTTAAGACTAAATATTAAGATCCTCTCTAAACTATGGGAAAATTAATTCAGGTGGTTGAATCGGGGGAATTCTCTACTTCCATCAAATCTGAGTGCCTCAAGATTATTTACAAGCCGACACACAATACAATCATACAATATAACAAACATATGTACCATGCGCTATATTTTTAATCATCCAAAACAGTGCTGGGCACTTTGATTGGAAGACGCAGTGTTCATCTGTGCTATTATAAACAATTTGAATTTAAGTCCTTTATCATTGAATAAATATGCATATGAAGTCACACAAGTATAATGTAGTTAGCACAGACAGACTGACATACAGACATGCACCTATCTTGATATCATATTAAGCTGCTCACTATTACAGGGGGCCAAAAAATTGAGACCAAATTAAATGTTTACAGTTCCATGAAAGAAAAGCAATCTTTTGAAAAGGATTCAATTATATGCATGCTATCTACTGAAGATAGCAATGAGGACATTTACTGCTACACACGGGTATTGGACAAAGCAAGGAATGATTTTAACCACTGAGTTTTAGGAAGTTTACCTTTTTTGGCAAAATTTGCTTTGCCGTATCTTTATTATAATAGGCCACGTCTGTCTGCCCTTTTTCTGGGAGGCCGAGGGTCGTACGGTCACAAAACTTGGTGGGTGGGTGTAGCTTGGGCCGGGCCAGATCAAGTTCAATTGGTTAGCGGATACGCATGCCACAGGCCAGGTAATCGCGAAAAACGGTTTTCAAACAAGTAGTGCTTTAAAAAAGCCAGGTGACCGCGAAACCCGAGGACCACCTAGTTACATATAATTTGGCAAACGTAAGCATTTTTCTTTTACCATTGTTTATCACCACCACCACGGTTTTTCGCTCCTGAACATTTGAAAATATTTTTTACATTACAACATTATATATAAATGGAATAAAAGATATATTTGCTAAATCAATGCCTGAAGTGAACATTGACATGACGGTACTTAGTGTGTCACAATTCCACTTTAATGCTTCAAATACTTCAACCAGTAATGGTTAGCTGAGCACTAGTAATCGCAGGCTCAATTTTGTGTCATTTTACCTATGAAGGCCAAACTACTCCATGTGTAATCAGCAGGAGTATATTGTTGACATTTTATGTTATGTACTTCATGCTTCTCGTAACTCTATAAGGTATCCAAGAATAAATGTGCTGTGGATTATAAGCGTGACATAATTTTGGGTTATGTGCAAGCAATGGATCCTTGAATAACTGAATCAAATTTCTTTTTCTTCGTGGGAACAAAGTACTTTAGAAAAATTGATCCTTTTGAATAAAATCAAACTTTGTTCTTAGGGTTAATCAAGATTGGTAAACATGGGGAAGCTGAGCTCAATTATGATTTTTTTCCCACTGTGCACAACACATAATGACCCTAAGCCATCCCTGAATGACCTGTGACCTCCACATCAGTACTCCAAATAAGACCATTGTTTCAATACACAAGCAAACTGAATAGGAACCTAACTTCAAACTAAAAATTATGCTGCATATGCACAACAAACAATAATCCCAAGTGATCCCTAAATGACTCTTGACTGCAACATGTGTACCCCTCATAAGCCCTTTGATTCAATACCAAGTATGAACCTCAATTACCTCATCCATCACAGTATAAGAAAGCTATATAAAAGTTAAGTGTATACCATATGCATAAAAGTGACTCAAAATGACCCTAGCATGATTTTTGACCCCAACATCTATACCCCTACACAAGCCGCCTGAATCAATACATAAGGATACCAAGTATGAACATGATTTGTCACTGCATTAAAAAGCAGGGGTGTCTCTTCTTCCGTTATTCGTCCCCAAGGCAGGGGAATAGGTTTTGTCTATAAGGTCATTCGGGGAAGAATTTGATGCTTAGGTGATTGGAACCAATGTTAAATTTTGGGGAAGAATTGGTATAAAATGTGGCAAGGAGGGGGAATAATTCTGATTCTCTGGAAAAATAGACACCCCTGCTAAAAAGCTAGACAAAATTTAAGCCAAAGTGTACACCAATGTTTGACACACACACAAGTACACATACACAAATACACACACACTTACAAAAATACACATATGTGAATCATGCTGCCATGTTGTGTCTCACCAATTAAAGTAGCGCAAACTAATGAAATCGGACAGAGGCAGGTGTCATGAAACATCCATGACAAATGAGCAGCAAGATTGGGTTTTTGTTGTGAGACACACTATAGATACTGGATTTGCATTTTAATATGGTAAGCACAGGTGTAGTTTAGCCTTTAAATTTGATTTCATGGTTATGTGGCCATCAATGGCAGTATGTTCTTCTGCTCTCTCATTTAAAATACATTATTCCAAAACATTCTCATACATGAGTTCACATTGCATATATACTGGAATATTTCTGTAACAGTTTTATGTCTGCACCTTCCTTGGGATATTACTGTGGTTTAAATTCAAAAGAGTTTATTTCTGTGCTCCAGGAGCATAAGTGAGTGATGCTTCAGCATGGTGCTATTCATTGTTAAAGGTGCGTGTTCCAATCATCTTTGGGACCCCTCTGATTTACCCGGAAGTAGTATTGATTTTGATATAAGATGAAAGGCCGTATTTTTCTCATTGTCGTCCAGAAATTTGAGCCCTCAAATCTATTTCATTCCCAAGATATAAACAAAAAACCGCCGTTTTAGTGGTTAACCATCAATATTAGCACAGTATTAAATAGAGCTTTGCAATGTGCATTATTGCTTCTACCATCAAAACCGCAAGTTTGTTTCCCACGGTACTTGATGGGGCGTATATGCAAGTTCCAGGCTCTCATATGAAGTAGAAAAAACAAAATAGACATAAATGATAAATCGGAACAAATACCTTTAACTGCCTCTTTTCTATCATATCCCCTTCTAGTGTAACTCCTTCATAGGCTTTGCTATGAAAGAGAAATGCTCTGCTTCCCCGTACAAATACTCCCATGGAGTAGATGGAATATCAAAAGCTATGATTTGTGCAAGTGCTATCTTCTGTAGATAACATCTTTACTACACCATGCTATCTCTGTTCCAGGTATTCATCAAGCATCAAAACTAACTTGCTATCATAACACTTTTACCTATTTACAAAGAAAGTACTTTTCAAACTAAAGTAGATTAAACTTGAGAAGTATAATACCTTGAAATTACCAGAACTCAGCAGGCAGAATATTAGTGCAAAACAGTTTACTTAGTCTCACTAACATCCAAAACCTAATTTCACAGTTAACAGAATTAACTCTCTGCACGCAGGAATCAAGTAGGATCAACAAAATTTACTCTTTCACAAAATTGTTTTAAAATGTAAAAATTGTGGCTTTTCATTCCAATATTTGAAATGAGCTTGAAAAAATGCATTTAAATAAGTTTCAACATGCCTAATCTTAGATCGGTGGTTCTTAAAAAATTTTCAAATTTTTGGACCGATATCGAAAATTCTTATTCAGTGGGCGTGGTTTAGTAAGCAAGCACGCAATATCATTGGTTGTTGCCTATCTTATATGAGACGATATTAGATAGTGTGTCGCGCGCAAGTGTTTAAGCGCGCGTGTATAAGGTTACGCAGTGTACGCAGCTAGTACGGGTTGGTTCATTTTTGACAGCGGGGGAATATTTTTAACTTATTAACTAATATTATTGAAATAAAAATATTTTCGGTGATTAAAACAACCAAAACTAAATAAGAATGAGAATAAAAGATAGGATTTGTTGTGTTGCCTATCTAATATCATGTCATATTGGATGGGCAGTCCAATATTTTTATCGTAGCCGGCATCCACTACTCTCTAAATCATCACAAATGTGTGCTAGCTCCTGCTTGCTGCAGACAAAGTATTACACTTTGTAAAAACCTTACCAGAGCAGAACGGAAGCATAAATGTTTACATAAATACTTTAAACAGTGTGGTTGAAAAACCTACACACTTTTTAGATGAAGATTTCTCAGAATTAGGGAAATATGGTCATTTTTTTTATGTCAAGGTTAATCTAGGCACTAACAGAAGTTATCTTAATGCTGATGGATTGGCGCCAAGATAGCGATTAACCTCCCTTTTGAAACTCTGCAAGTCCTGGTTTGATGCTACATGAGCAGGAAGGGCATTATTTACTTATTAACTTCAAAATGTTATGTCAGGTTGTGTTTCCGTTCCATACAAGTTTGGTGATTTGAATTCACATGTTTGAATGGCGTTTAGTCTAAAATATAAACATGCAAATTTGCACAGCCTTTCAGCTTTTTTTCTTCTTCATCACTGATGCTGCTAATTACCCAATATTCATGATACCAGCTATGTAAACAAATAATTGTCACTATCATCCTCCCACATGACCTTGTGCACCTATGCACCTTCTGCATGTTGAGTAACTCTTGTGCAACTATGCACCTTCTGCATGTTGAGTAACTCTTGTGCACCAGGGTAACCATTTAATGACCCTGGGTCACATTGATGAATTCAACAGTCCTTATGGAATAACTTTATGGATTAAACACAGCTGTTTGAGAGTTATTATTCCAAAACCAGAATAAAACCAAATTTATTGCCAGCGACACACTTTTTACACCTGCTTTGGATTATTTAATCCCCTAAGTACATCTTGTGTAAATTTTACGAAATTTCATTACGGGCAAATATGATTTTTCTTAAAAATTTAGTTTTCCACGTCTTTCTATGGAAAATGGGTATATAGAGGGCACTACAACATACAAAAAAATTACCTCTGTACGGCTATATGGCAAGATTCCCACAATGGATTTGTCTGATTTTTGCAGCGATAATAGCTCTTGCATGTCCCTACTTATATCAGCTGTCAAAATTGTGTCGCCATTGCTTAAAATTGTTCTAAAAATAAAAGAACAATTTGCATGGAGTCAAACAGCTAGCTGTGTAAAGTGCATGTGGACAAGATGGAACATACATAAATGCACCATACGCATGCCACACACACACACACACACAAAGAATACACTCTTGAAATTTTCAGCTCCCAAGCCTGCAAATTTCTAAAAATTTCAGATCCCAAGCCCCTACTTTCAGAGACAAAATCCGTTCCCAAGCCCCCAAGTTCGGAATCGGGGCCGCACATCCCTACATGAAAAAAAAGTTGAGTGCCCCCCTTTGCCCTGACTTAAGGGGTTTGACGTGTGATCTGTTTAATTGCAAGCTGTTTTGAGCCTTGTGCGTTCAATTTAGCACCCACTAGACCAAAAGGAAATGAGCTGACAGAGAGTTTTCATCCTGCATATTCCCTTCACAAACAACTAGTAGAAATCTAAAGAAAAAAAGCTTATTGATAAAATTTTACTTGATTGCAACTGATAAACCTCACTATGTTATGTTCATTATAAGACCTATGGTATAAAAATCTCAAAGTTAAGTCACAGAAAGAGGTTTTGGATCACACAATGCCACTTTAGCTTGACAAATAAAACCAAGAGCATATAAATGATATGCACGCATATCAGATTTGTTGGGTATTTAAGCAAATAGAGGAGATATTCTTACTAAAATATCATCTTTAATGATTACCATTACACTTTATAACAACAAAGCTAATTTTTTGGCCCTTGAAAAGACCAATACCACAACATATTCAATTTCTAAAATATTGCCCCCTCTAACCAAAACCATTGACAGAAGTACATTTTCTACTCACATTGCAGTACCTTACCCCAATGTGCACACTTACTGTCTTCTGCCCAAACATTTTTAAGCCCTCAAAACTATACCAATCCCATTTTTTTTTTTTTTTTTTTTAAAAAAAGCTTATTGATAAAATTTTACTTGATTGCAACTGATAAACCTCACTATGTTATGTTCATTATAAGACCTATGGTATAAAAATCTCAAAGTTAAGTCACAGAAAGAGGCTTTGGATCACAAAATGCCACTTTAGCTTGACATTTGGATTTTCCAGGTGTTTTCGTAGCAGTCATTTTTTGATTGACTGAAATAAAACCAAGAGCATATAAATGATATGCACGCATATCAGATTTGTTGGGTATTTAAGCAAATAGAGGAGATATTCTTACTAAAATATCATCTTTAATGATTACCATTACACTTTATAACAACAAAGCTATTTTTTGGCCCTTGAAAAGACCAATACCACAACATATTCAATTTCTAAAATATTGCCCCCTCTAACCAAAACCATTGACAGAAGTACATTTTTCACTCACATTGCAGTACCTTACCCCAATGTGCACACTTACTGTCTTCTGCCCAAACATTTTTAAGCCCTCAAAACTATACCAATCCCAATATACAGACTGGCATCTGATAAAAATCATGTTTTCAGTAAAACATGGTGGCTCTTAGATTTATACACACCCGGTACCCACAACTGTACAAGTGGACCAAAATTCCCAACGGTCCACTTTTTGCTCAATAGTACCATAAAGAGGTAAAAAAAGAAAGCAAAAATAAATTTTTTGATTTATTGGTATCTTGTTCTCTATTTCATATGAAAGCCTGGCACTAGCATACACTTACCACCCAGTATGATGGGAAACAAACTTGTGGTTTTGATAGTAGAAGCGATAATGCACATTACAATGCCCTATTCACTATTATGATGTGCTTCTTCTTCTTAGCGTATCCACAAGTCATTGGTAATGGCTTGTGGTGGTGTCAGGATTTATTCAACTGAGTGTGCTGAACCTGGGCCGCGTGTATCCATGATACGGACACTCCTAACATAGCCCAATATGTGCTAATATTGATGTTAATCATAAAAGCTGAAATTTCAGGACAACAAGAAAATTTGATATTAAAATTGATACTACTTCCAGGTAAATCAGGGGTCCCAAAGGCGATTTGACATTGAGAAAAATACAGCTTTTCATCTGATATCAAAATTGATAGTACTTACAGGTAAATGGGGGGTCCTAAAGACAATTGGAACAAGCACCTTTTAACTGCAAAGGTCCCACATGCCCAAAATCAAACCTGACTATGCCTCTCACAATTTAATTGTATGGTATGCATGGTAGTTTCACTACAACTCTGGGAATGTTAACCTGCCTAGCAGATTTTACACATGTGGGCCTTTGTTAAAGATTGACCAAAATACAGGATTGTTTTGTACTCAGTTTGGAATTGAGAATTTAACATGTGGTAAGGTTCTCTAAGAACAATTTTTAGTGTTGGGACACAATGGGAAGCCAGCCAGCTAGGGGCTGATGCCTAACTTTACATGCATCCGATACCTTTTGAAGACCTATAAAGTTAGGCAATATACATCTGCATCCCCCAGCCAGCCAGCTAGAAGCCAGCCAGCTAGGGGCTGATGCCTAACTTTACATGCATCCGATACCTTTTGAAGACCTATAAAGTTAGGCAATATACATTTGCATCCCCCACATTTTTTTTCTTCACCCTCCCCTAGTTTTAATCAGAAGTTCTTATACAAATTAAATCCTGAATTTTTTTTTTTTTTTTTTTTTTTTCCCCCCCCCCCAAAAAAAGAGGTCTGGTGCCACCACTGTTTAGGACAGTGAAGGGTTAACAAAACTTGACTGTGAATGATGAGTCTCTGTACATGGACCGATGGTAGAAAGACAGGGTATTCACATTGGTTAATTTGCCCAAGTCCAAATGAACCACGGGGAGAGCAGAACAACTAGTTTTAATCAGAAGTTCTTATACAAATTAAATCCTAAATTTGGTACCTGATTAAATCCGGGATGGGGGCCTACCAGGGTTCGAACCTGGAACATCCATCCAGCACCAAAGGTGAACATCCTAACCAGTGACCATGCAATAACCATGACTTGTAAGCCCATCAATCTGGTCCATGGTTTTGCATGATTTTGAAGGTTTTAGCTTCTTAAACAATGCTTTCCATAGTATTTTTAATTTTTCATTAAAAAGGTGGGCCAGTGGATCAAATGCCCTACCCACACACCAAAGGTTGTGAGTATGAGCCCCACTGCATCCAATATGTTGTGCCCTTGAGTAAGGTTGTGAGTATGAGCCCCACTGCATCCAATATGTTGTGCCCTTGAGCAAAGGTTGTGAGTATGAGCCCCACTGCATCCAATATGTTGTGCCCTTGAGTAAGGTTGTGAGTATGAGCCCCACTGCATCCAATATGTTGTGCCCTTGAGTAAGGTGCTTTACCTCAATTACTCCTCTCTAGCCAGGTATATACCGTACTGACCCGATTATAGTCCCATGCTCGAGTAAAATCCCACCCCTAAGTTTTAGGAAAATTTCAGAAAATTCTTAAGATCCGTTTATTATCCCATGCCAAAAAATTGGCCTACACTGACTGCAAAATTCGGAAACCTATCTTCTTCAAACAACAAACCTTTTAGCCTTGAATTCCAATGATATGCAATTTCCAATACACTGAATACGAAATTCCATATTTAATCTTATATTCCATCTCAAGAATGTTTCTAATGACGTCTGGAACCATTAAAGTTTGTGAAAAACATACATTTAAGAGTATAGAACACAGCAGAAGACCATGTTTCTGGTTCAACACTCTCAAGGCTTTCTACTTCACTCAGACGTGATTCTACAATATTTTTTTCACTCTTTTTCCATATTTCAGTATAAAAATAATAACATGTCCATAAAAATTATTCAGTTTCATAAATTCATTCATAAAATAGTTTTTTGGTGGATTTGTTTTCTGAAACGAAAAGAATAATTTGAACAAGGCCGTGTGTAGGGTCAGATGGCATTTGGCAGCAAATCAAATATGGCCGCCGCCAAAACACTGATGGCAAATTGGTTCAGTTTTCGCGACTATTTTGTTCGTTTTTTGCCAGTTTTTTGCTAAAAAAAATCACTAAAGTTACATTATAGTCATGGTTAGTTACATGACAAAAGATGAAATCTACTTCAGAATGAGGGTGGAAATTACGTACTATCGAAAAACAGCATTTTTTCAACATTCTGAGTCTTCAAAATTCAGAAGTCATGAAGTGGCTGTATAGTGTATGTGATGTGGCGAGTAGGCCAAGACATTTTCAACTCCGGCTTCGGGCAAGATTCGGGCATTATCCCACCCCCAAATTTCAAGGTATTTTCAGCTTAAAAAAGGGTGGGACTATACTCGGGTCATTACGGTATATGGGTACAGGTATTATTAAATGCTGGAAAGGTAACAGACTCACTGTGGAGATGTGTAGTGATCCTCCTGCAACATTGTTATGTACTGGGTTCTGGTAAATAGACGATTTGTACGATCTCCATAATGCATTTCGTATTGTGCCCATTTCCATCCGGAACTTGTACTAGCCTCAAGTCAGCTAAAAACATACGGTTAAGAGTGTAATACCAATACTAGAAAACTTAACCTCTCTGTGACATTGCACAGTTGAACTATATTCGTCCGGCAGGTGACAATTAGGGCACGGTTACGATCGAAAATGCCACCTTTTCTTGTAAATTAATTTCAACATCAGTGCCTCACTTGTTTTTAGTTCCCATGATATACTTCTACATTTCTGTAAGATTAACTTCACGTGAAAAGTTACTTTGTATCATAGTTTTGGGCACTCTCCGGCGATGCGAACTTTTTTTTTTTTTTTTTTTTTATGAGCCCCACTGCATCCAATATGTTGTGAGTATGAGCCCCACTGCATCCAATATGTTGTGAGTATGAGCCCCACTGCATCCAATATGTTGTGAGTATGAGCCCCACTGCATCCAATATGTTGTGCCCTTGAGTAAGGTGCTTTACCTCAATTACTCCTCTCTAGCCAGGTGTATATATGGATACAGGTATTATTAAATGCTGGAAAGGTAACAGACTCACTGTGGAGATGTGTAGTGATCCTCCTGCAACATTGTTATGTACTGGGTTCTGGTAAATAGACGATTTGTACGATCTCCATAATGCATTTCGTATTGTGCCCATTTCCATCCGGAACTTGTACTAGCCTCAAGTCAGCTAAAAACATACGGTTAAGAGTGTAATACCAATACTAGAAAACTTAACCTCTCTGTGACATTGCACAGTTGAACTATATTCGTCCGGCAGGTGACAATTAGGGCACGGTTACGATCGAAAATGCCACCTTTTCTTGTAAATTAATTTCAACATCAGTGCCTCACTTGTTTTTAGTTCCCATGATATACTTCTACATTTCTGTAAGATTAACTTCACGTGAAAAGTTACTTTGTATCATAGTTTTGGGCACTCTCCGGCGATGCGAACAAACAACAGAGTATTTTGTAAACATGAACTCTGGGTCAAGTTCCCGGATGGAAATGGGCACAATACGAGATGCATTATGGGGATCATGCAAATCGTCTATTCCTTCAAAAGAAAGATGGGCACCCCATTCCTGTGTACACAGGTCCATTCCTCTTTAGACATATCAATACTATGTTACAGAACACATGAGGCATCATTAAGGAGAAACCTTGGATGAGGGGAAAGAGAAAAAAGAAAAATACTTGGATCATGTCAAGGAGGGGTAAATTATAGTATTTTACCTATAGAAGAGGCCCCATGATAAAGCCTTCCCCACAGACAATATTCATATAGCTCTTACTAATGCAAACCCCATGTCTGATGCATGTGGGTAGAACAAATTAATTCTGCATGCCTACCCATGCATTGAGTTGTCAGGGACAATCCTATTACATGGATTAGTGCAACTAAACAATTGATATAAATTAAGCCTACAATTATAATTAAAGAAGAGATGGTAGTGTTCCCGATGTTATGAATACTAACTCAGGCCTCCGCCATGCCCGCAGGGTTTTCATGGTAACTTATAAACCTTTATTCCACAGTGGTGTTAAATTATCTTATAAAAAGTACGAGGTTGCCTCAGACCCCAGAACCCGTAATGTCGCCGCCTGATGCGGGCGCATCGAGGCCGGTTAACTTGTGTTACGCATTAAAGAATATTGTTACACTTATTTGAATTATTTATTTATATTTGGAGTGTAACCTCGGTAGATCATTCAATGTTTAAATAAAAAAACACTGTTCACTTTATGCCTATGACAGCATGATGGTTTGGACAGGGCTGTCATGCAGGATTTATTTTGGGGGTGCGGGGACTCGAAAATTGGACCTTTTTTTTTTTTTTTTTAATATTTTTAATTTTTTTCGAAAAAAGTGGACCTAGCCCTCCGTAAAATGGTTCCGTATGTTTGGACTTTTTGAATAATCCCAGTGCCTCCCACACCAAAAGTGGACATTCTTTTAAAAAAAAAAAAAAAAAAAAAATTTTATGCAAAAATTCAGCAAACAGTGGAACCTTTTTTCCCTTTTGTGGAATTGGGGGGGTGCGACCACACACCCCCTCCCGCATCCCCTCCTGCTTCATAGGGGTCCTGCTTGTTCTACCTAGAGTTTTTATGCCTACTGTAGTTCACGTTTGTTTGTATCTCCGACGTATCACGATAACACAAAATCCAATATTTACCTAGCACAGCCCGTATGGGGACAAAGTTTTCCACTTTTGTATATGTAAATTCGCCCATTTTGTTTCTAGAAGCACAATTACATTTGTCCCATTCCAGGGAAATCTGGGGAACTTTTTCCCTCAATTTTCTTACAAAACCATTTCTAAAATGCCTGTCAGCAAAGCAAATAACCAATTAATGCCGTTGTTGGTTTTCTGTTTTTCTTGGTCCTTTAGCCAAGAAGAGTGCATCCGGTCCCATTTACCTTTTGCTCCATAAAATCCTCCTCACACAGCATATTGCTGATTGTGAGGTATACTGGCCACTCCATTTAGCGGGGAACAATCCAGATTTAAAACTTTGGTTTACTAACTAACTGTTACCCTTACAATACCAACAAGACCCATACAACCAAAACAAGACCATACAATACCTACAAGACCCATGTATTGCCTTCTTCCTTGCTTCCTCCTTGAATAAAATTAGGACAACATGATCATAATTTAGTTTACTCTGATCTGTTCCTATAATTCATTTCTGAAAGAGAAAATCACTCATAAAACCTTTCACTCACCACTCAACCAATCAAGGATGCATACTTTATAATATAAATATAAAATTAGGCTATCTTATGGTAACTTAAATCTCTTAAATGCTGCTTAAGGTATCCATATCCGGTCCTTAACTCTCTTGAAGATTTCACCACCAAATTTCATTTGACAAGGGAACTTAATTAGCCCCTAAGGATTAGCACACACTGTCCAGCGATAATCCTTTGAGCTCAACACAGGAAAGTTGAAATCAAGTGGAGGAAAACATACAATTGGTGGGGAAATTTGGTTTTGAAAGCACAGATGGAAATTTTAATATGACAATGTCCTAGAACAAACACTCATAGAATCCCTGCCACACTTAACTCAATTAGGGAATGTTGTGGCCACGTAGTAGAATGGTTGCAGAGGTGAAGGCCAAGTTGTCAATCAGAGAGGGAGCCCTACAATGTTCTGTTTGAGGCCCATATAGATGCACATACCACCACAAAATGGATTCAAGCCATTGTAATGCACATACCTGTATAGTAATACCCTATTTCAATCTGACCTTGCACTCTGCATGACAATATGTTGAATGTTTTGAAAGCATTTCCCTGCATATCAAGCCCAAAACTTCAAAAAAAGTTAGGTCTGATAGAGGGGTTGCGTCATATTCCCTGCTAGAATGTGAAAAATGCACCACAAAAATATGTATCACTTGATTGTCCATAGATTCTATAAACACTGAAAGGGTATTTTTCTACTGTCGCTGGTAATATAGATGATGTCCAGGTTTATGTAAACTGTAACCTCTATTAGGAGAAAAAACTTGTTCAGTTAAAGGCTGACTCAGAGATTCCGATGAGGGCGCACTCAATTTTCAAACAACTTCATGTTTTCATATACATAATTGCTTGTCCATATAAAAATCATGTGGGGAAATAACGAAGCTTCAATCGAGAAGGTCTTCATATAGAAAAATCACAAATTTCTTATAAAATTCCAGACTTTTTGTTCTACATGGTATCCTATGGCCCTGATAAATATTACTGCATGTAAATGGAAAGTCCGATTCGTCTCTAACTTTGAAAGTAAGCATTTTCAGTGACTATCTTAAAAGACACGATGTAGTAATTTTTCAGAAAGAGTAAAAATATTTGAAATTTGTGGAATAGCTTGAAAGGGAAGGTCGTTTGTAGAAATCTCATTAGTTACTTTTTCCAACTGACGTATGACAAAAAAGAAGGGAATGTTCAAAGATACAGATTCCCATTCAATTATGTGTGTAGCAAGTGTCCGTATGGACAGTAATGACTAGATTTCCGATTTGCCATTTTGGGTTTCTTCTGGTCTATCATTTGCAGGGTATGTTAGGGGAAATGTATTTGTTACATAAATGCAAAAATCTGATTTTTGATGATTTTTTTTTTATTTCTGATTTAGCAAATCACTGATAGTGCCCCTAACTTCTAGATGACTATATTTCAGGGGGGCAAAGCATATATTAAAATTTGTTAGTACAGTATAGGCTAGGTGGTTTTACACTGTAAATGGCATGTGTGCAGAAATCACTAAATTCACAGGGGGCATGGGGGGGGGAAGATTCTCCACAAGGGGTGCGGGTCCACTGGGCCCCCATCACCATTTCAAGAGCCCGTGACCAAAGGACTTGGCATAATTAGTATGCTTGTGAAATTTTGGACAAATGGCAGCTATTGCATTTAAACCTCTTGCACTCACATGATTTCATGTTAAGTACACACCATCATTTTATTTTTCTTGATGTTGAGGTTTTGGTACCATCAGAATTTTTTAAAAGAATAAAAAATTTTTAACTCAAAGTGTTTTAGCGGTAGATAAATACATATCTTGAAAAAGTAGAAGTGAGATTCCTGATTTTAACCCCTAACACTCTAACTCTCTGAGCAAGAGGAGTGAAGGGATAGAAGGTGAAGGAAAAAATTGTTAGGAAACTTGGTCTGTTCGAACCAGGGCCCCCTTAAGGACAAGCAAGAAACACCGACTATGATGGCGTCGCTGGCCCAGTCAGTGATTTCGAGCCCATGTGTCTTTGTTTCAGGATGCAACCTAAATCCTGACCTTAGTCATTAGCCCATTAGGGTTTTAACCCATTGTAATTTGTCACTTTTATTAGCAGCTTTAGACTAAAAAGGGACCTGAGGAGATTTTTCTATTCCCTGATAAAACAAAAATTTGAATGTATCACATTTGAGCCATTTTTTTCTGAAATCAAATTGTATCTTGTGATTTTCATTTAGTCTCTAAAGTTTGCTAAAGGAACAGGTGATATTGGGATTACATAGGGAAAATACAGGCATTTTGGATTATTGGAATAGCAAGCCATATATGATTACATAAAACAAACATTCACTAATATTGTGTAATATACTCCTGCACAAAAAAAAAAAAATCCACCACTATAGTGTCTTTGCGAGCTTAGTAAAGTATGTTTCAATTTGAATAATAATATATTCTTTGCTTATGATTTACCGAATCTTCAAAACAATCTTTCATCAATACAAAATAAAAGAAGAGGTTCTTACCAATTTAGAAAAGTCTTGGGTAAGTACTTTTGATCTGTTTCTGTAATTTCCTATAGTGAGTATCAAAATTCCGAATTGAGATCAAAAAAGCATTTCCCGGTTAATATCACAGATTTCAGCGTGATATTGTGACACCATGATCAAACAGTTGACCTCAAACACAAAACAGTATTGATCTTGTGTATTTTGTACTGGTGTAAACCACAATCGGCTGTTTAGTTGCAGATTTTGAGATGCAGTCGCTGTAAGTCTATTTGCAGAAGGACGGTATGACAAATTTGCCTGAATACTATTTTTTTCCTATTTGGAGGTTGTTTCGACATTAAAGCAGGTTATGGAATTGTAACACACTTATCCCCGAGTTATAAGTTTAAAAAAAAAAAAAACATTTCCACATTTTTCAATTATCTCAATTATCGCGGTAATCCTTTAAATCTTAGGTCTAAATTTTATTATATAATTTTATGATTTCAACTGAAGATGTATTCTTCAAGCCAGTCGCATGTAGTATGATCATATAGGTGTGGGTCTATCGCCATTACCATGATAACTGGCATTGCATACTATAAACAGGCTGAAATCCTGAAATTGTTAAACCCTCTCTAGGACATTATCATGATGATAATTGGTTAATTAAGGTGCATTTTCGTGATTCCAGCACCTTCGTTTTAGTCATGGTTCACTAGAGATTCTTGAGAAACCATATTTCACGAAATTTGAGTTGATCCCGATCTTCCATCTTACCCTTTTTTTTTTTAAATTTCTTAAAAGTTTGATGTGCATTTTATTATGTGCAAATACATGTTTCCCACGGTCCCATGGCCAATGTACTGCAAATTTTGTCTGTTTACGCGAAGAAAACATACAAAATGCGTTCTTACAGATGCGACCAAATTTGTGCGTAAGGTAAGGTACACATGGATTACTCAGGCTAACGGTTCGGATGATATAAGATGATAACTTATTTTAGGAAGTCGGGGACGAGGTTGTGGATCACGAAATGCCCATGTAAATACATAATACTTGGTACGTAAATACGTTTGTTGAGCACGTAAAAAGGCACAGCATGTCTTCTTCCGATTCCATTACTATACCACTGCCACAGTGGTGTACATAGTGCCACTGTGTACCACTCACAGTATTGAAAGCTTACGAAGCGAAGAACCACACTGGAAAATTATTACCACAGTATTGAAAACCACAAACACTTCATACTAATACATAAAGGTACTTTTAGACCTATAACCTTACCGCTAGTCCACAGGCATAAGTGATTGTATTGTACCGCAATACCGCCCCTCTGCAACAGAGCATAGATAAGAACGTCCAGTGAAAGCATGATAATCGTGCTAGGGGAGATGATATGTAAAATGAAACATAAACCATATCCTCTGCTTTCTGTACGTTTTTTGCAGTCAAGAAAATGATCTAATCTACAGTGTGAGTAATAAAAACCCTACATTCAGGAAAACATTTTTTCTTTCAAGGTTAACGTTATTTTTGCTTGAAAAATAGTAAATTTAAAAAAAAAAAAAAAAAAAAAAAGATTTTTATTTGGTGTTCTTTCGGAATTTGGGTTCAGAAACTATGTCAATTTTGACGCGAGAGACCTACAAATTCAGTTTGGCGATTTGCCTTATCAGTTTTGGGGTCCAAGGGAGTGTGAAAATATAGGATCAAAACATGATAATGATAAAATTGGAGATTTACGCCCAATATTAATGGTCTCGCTATGAGTTTTAAAATATTGGGCTCGACTGCGTCGCCGCCCAATTTTTGCAAGCTCATCGCTCGACCAATTAATTTGGGCGTAATGATCCAATTTATATCATAACAATGCTTGGTGTGGAGACTGACACGACGTATACATAACACATTATAGCAGACAATTCACACTGCAATTTCAGATGTATCGATTTTTCTCGTCTCGAAAAACATATCAGTTTGAATAAAAATGGTCTATTTTGAACATAATATAGTTACAATATCTTCAAAAAAATTAAATTACCATTGTTCAATCATAATAAGAGTCAGTGTTGAAAAATCACTCCAATTCAATGTCTCAGTTCATGAAACATAATGAAATGCTCAGAGATTATGGTTTTACATCTCTAAGGTAATTATTTTGCCACAAATACAGTATACTCAGCGTCCATAAATTGCAAGAAGACTAAAGTGAAGTTTATGTAAATAAATCGGAAAATTAAAACTTAAAATTTCAATAAGCACTGCTGTTTTTTTCAAGCGGAATACCAAACCTTCATGTTTCACTTTTGCTAACAAGTTTCGTTATACTAGTGGTTTAAACCCATGAAATCTGCGCACCAATTAAATGTAGTTTGCACAGCTATCTTATTTGAAATTCTATTTGGGAAATTTAACATTTTTTTACTTAGCATTTTATTCTGGGATATTATTTTTATTAATCCTTTCAATACGCTCGCACTTAATTTTATAACAATTAATATGGTGTTAAATGGTTTTTCGGTACTCAAATTACTGCTGAAGACCATCATGTGTTACTCTATGTAAAGCGATGGCATCTTTGTTTGGCTGGAAAATCGGCCAAAACAGGATTTTTAAGTCTATCAGAAAAAAGGCGTAACTTCGTCCTACAAAGTCCAAATGACACCAAATAACGTTTTCTGAAAGCCTGTTTATCCTCCTTTAGAAACTATAGCAAACATTTGAGACAAAAACAATTCTTAAACTATTTTAATTATTTTTTATTCTGAATGTAGGTTTTTTTGACTCAACTGTATTTGATTATGATTATATAATGTATTGTTACACATATCGCTTTTGTTTAGATCTGACAGGGGAGACTTCCCGTGCACATACAGGCTTAGTCAGTGTTCCATATACCCTCGGTCCTCTATGGTGTGGTTGGAAACTGGGGGGGGGGAAATGAGATATCGTCCAAACTAACTAATCATTAGCCTTTATTTACAGACAATTATTCTTCCAACTTTAACTCATATTAGATTTAGTACGCATCTATTATTTAAAAACAGCTGCAAAAAACGACCATTTCGTAATGCATCTGGGAAAAACTGTCAGACGTTGATTGGTGGTTTCAAGACTGTCAGCTCTCTGGCTTTGTGTGGTGTCTTTTGTTTGAGCCACCTGGAAACAGGCAGGGGCCGCAAATGAATGTGCACATTATAATCCATATGAATAATCCACCATTGTGTATGTGACATTCCCTTGCTTGCTACTGGCTTGTGTCTTTTGTTGAGCCACCCGGAAAAAGAAGACGAGCCGGGTTAAGTCCGGTTCATAAAGTTATGACCGGATGACTAGTATAGTACGATTGATGGAGTTCTCTCGGAGTAAAGCACCGGAAGTAAAGCACCGAAAGCAGTGGCGTTGCTGAGGTGGGCGAAGAGGGCGACTCATCCACCCGTGGAAGAAAGAAATGGGGAAAAATTTTTGACGGGATAAGGGAGAAAAAGGGGGGCAAGGAAAAGGGAGGAAAGAGTAAGAGAAGATGAGAGCCATGTAGAAATCCGGTGTTTTGATTCTATGAGTTCCAGCATTCAGAGGCGACAACCGTCTCATTTTGCGACTGCAGAGAAGCTAGTACATTAACGTTTCCCAAATCCTACACTTATCGTTTCCAAAATCCTTTACTACGCCACTGATTCGGGGGAAAATTAACCCGTCCATTCTTCTGCAAGGGAGAAATCTTCAGTTCCTTGGTCCACCCTTGACTATCGTTCTATTTACGCGTTTACGCTCCTTATGGAAAGCCAGCTCAGCATTCTGCATGTTTCGAATGTACAACCAAAACAGGCTTCTCTTCCTCGTCCTCTTTGAGCAAGTTTCATCCTGATCGGGGATTAGGGTTAGCATCAAGGTAAGATTTAATTTTCAATTTTTATGTTGGACTCACTTTTAATGTGATTATTCCAATATCTCAAGTTTTGCTTGGACCATGGTTAAAAAATCATCGGTCCTCGGACCGCTTGTGTCGCCTGCCGTCGCGGTTTGTGAATGATAGGTCCAAACATCACCTTTGGACCTTGATATACCTTTGACTCATAAACAAATGAGGGCTTGCATGTAAACTCCATAAACCATTTTGGTTCGCAATTGAACTTCAACTTTCAAATGAGGTCCATTTTTACACATTTTCAGCCTTTTACACTTGCCCTCACATGACCGTTGACCTCAGTATGGAACCTTTGACCTCATCAACAAATGGGGGATGCCATTTGCACCTGTGACCCACGTTTGGTTTTAAATCCATCAAGTATGTGGATATTAGAGGCAAATGTTAACCCTTTTTCACAACAACAGACATCAACAGACATCAACAACTACAGTCTACAGTGGACAAAGTGATCCCTATGTGTCTTTCCTGCCTTAGGGCAGGCGACACAAAAGGTTACGGAGGTGTTAAAAAAACCACATCACAGACTTTTTTTCACTATAAATTATGTGGTTTTAGTTTTTTTTTACTTCAAACTTTCCTAAGGTTTTGTTTAATATATATAGCTTGACGATTATTTCTAGAGGAAACCCCAAAAATATTAGAAAACATTTCTACGAAATATTTCTGTCCACACTGTTTGGTGCATTTTGATGCAAAATTCCATACGTGATGACAAAAGATGGTTACAAGTGGTTGATGCCTTAGCAGGTCAGAAATTAAAAAAACAAACACGGGAGCTTTATATTGACCATGCACTTCGCGTTCAAACTTAAATCAATTAAATATATCGCCATCACAAATTGAAATTGAAAATCAGACACGGATGGACACTTTTTCATCACGGACGGACTACATTACTTTTGTATTGGTCACAGAAAGTATCATTTTCCCAAATGAATTGATTTTGCCATAATTCCACTTGAATGGTCATTGTGAGAGTTTTTTCATGGTGTTTAAGTTTCGTGGTCGAGTAAAACAGATTTGGGGGTGGGGGGGGGGGTGAATAAGTACAATGTTTTCACATGTTTCTTTCAATTTAATCATTATTCTACCCTTTTGTGGAAAAGTTTATAACTCCGTGCCTAGTTGCCATAGACCACTTACAGTCAGCTAGTACCTGTAATAAGCTTAGCGGACTTATGGTTTGGATCTA
>JAMKCH010009902.1:0-75972 GCA_023653785.1 Ophioderma brevispina | reverse complement strand
TATTATTATTTTATTTATTGTTATTTTGTTGTCTTGTTTTGATATTTTTCATCTTTGTGTTGGTAAAAAAAACGTTTTTCTTTTAATTGTGGATGAAAATCATGGGTCGGTCGGCAGATTTTTTTTTTATTTTGTGCTAATTTGCATAAAAAATTTTGACTCGGCAGGTTTTTTTTATGGTCGGTCGGTTACGACAAACAAACAATTTTTTTTATGCCTGACAGTACTGAGCGTCATTTTGTATGAGGAAGTTTCGATACTGATTGGTCATCTATGGGAGTGAACAATTACCAATAATGCAGCTGTGGTCACTGCAGGTGAATAAGTGCGACGTAGATTTTCGGTTTGAATTTGTACGAATGACTATGATGAAATACAAACTGAGAAAATAATAACAAATTCGAATTCTCTGCATTTATCATTTTATTAAAAGTCACTTGAAGAAATAAACTCAAACATGTGGGATTACATTACATGAATTTTAGACTTCTACTACATCCCAACATAAAATATAAAAATATTATATAGTCAGGTGGAAGTTTTTAAAGCACACAGCCCTAAGGATGGAAAAGGAGTACAGACTTTCTTTATCGATTTTTAGATCTTAGTTTATTAGGACCTAGGCCAATAAGTTTTAGAGGGTGTGCAAAATGTGGTGCAGTGGCATTTTTGAAAATCCAATATGGCTGCTACCATGTCCAAAATTACTAAAAAAATCTCTTAATATTTCTTATAGAGACAAATGTATGGCGGTACTATGGAAAGTAATTTGATCATTACATTGCGACAAAAATCCAACATGGCTGCTCAAAAGTCAAATATGAGCTCGGAATCATTAAAATGATCTTAACTCTTTAAGTATATACCTATTTATGATATACAGAATACATTCCGAACACCTAAAACATGTTCTGCAGGTATTCAAAATCTGTTACAAGTGAACACACTCTGCAAGTGTTATTTTAACACCTCTAGTACGCATTGCGAACAGATCCGGACACGTCAAGTGTACTGCACATTTTGCAGTGTAGAGGCATGATTCTAGTGTCTATATGTAGGCTTTGTGCTTTATACCTATGAGATAATATGTATTTGACCACTAGAAACTATTTGGCCTTTCTCTGTAATTAACATTTTCCCAGTTCAAGATGGCAGCCAATATAGTCGCCTTTTAAGATATTTAAAACCTATATATACCTGTATTATATGAAGTTACATAAATTAATTATTAATTTTAGGTGTAGAGTAAGGTATGGGATAAGTATTTGAACACCTGACATCCTTACCTGGCATTTTCTGTTTGGTTAACACCCAAAATGTTCAAATTGGGGCAAAAATGGTTGCATTTTATCTTCTCTAACACCTATACATTACGATACATCTGTATTTTATTTAGTTATAGCATCCAAACTTATGATCAAAGTTAAATGAAAGTATAGGATGTATGTCTTTGAACATAACAGACTCGTATCTGGTATTTGTGTTTTTACAACATGCTTAAAATTCAAAATGACGGCCAATAATTATGAATATTTGACAATTTGTAGGTTTTAAAGATCTTAACAAACAGGTAGCCATTTTGTGTTTCATCTTGATTGTTAAGCATGTTAACCCACTACCATTGTTAGATATGAGTTCCTACTGGGTAAAGAGCCCAGAATTATGCCATGATCACAAATACTTGATGAGTTATGGTAGATTGAATGATTTTGGGTCATATTGCATTTCGATGTGGTCATATTGGATTGTTTGGTAATGTTGTGATCAAATCATATCAAGAACCCGTCCAGTAGATCCCTCGTACTTTAAACCTGGATATAGAGCATAAAATTATATCAATGAATTTGAAAGTTGTGGCGGTCATATTGGATTTCTATGGAAAATGCCATTGCACGAAATTTTGCACGCCCTCCAGAAATTATTGGCTTAGGTCCTCATAAACTAAAGGACTGGACCTGGCAGGATAAGCAGAGAGAAACGCCCTCAGTTTTGACATTGCATTATCTGGTACCCATTTTTACAAATCATATAACTTTAAATGTGAAGCTTTCTGATCCGAACTTTGAAAAAACCGCAATGTTCTCTTTGAAGAAAATGACACTTTTAGAGGAATTATAAGTGTAGGCTTCAATGGGAAATCGAATTTTTATTATTATTAGGAAAGAGAGAAAGGCGGGAGGGTGACACGTTACTTTTTGCCATGGCGATACAATACGAGTTCTGATCGTTTGTTAATAGCATTGTCTTTGTGGGAATTGCTTAGTAGAATCGGTAGTCTACAAAGTCACCATCACGCATGCGAATACATCCAAAGTCTATATCGGAATTGCTGGAAACACCTTTAAAGAAAGGTTTAATAACCATAAGAAAGCTTTTAAGCATGACAAGTACGCAAGAGAGACTGAACTATCAAAGTACGTATGGCGCTTGAGAAAGAGTAATACCAACTACGCCTTGCGCTACGACATTGTGAAAAAATCGAACACCCATAAAACGCGCAAATCAGGCCAGTGCAACCTCTGCATAGAGGAAAAGTTAGCCATCATAAAGCACAAAGACAATGCTATTTACTGTGGAATTCTTTGGGAGTAAAAAGCAAAAGTCATGTAATCGTGTTATCTGTGTTGGGTTTTGCATGGTGCATGTGCTGAATGGATGATAATGCTACACATCACCGTGCTCATGGCCGGCAAGATCCCGATTGCAATCCCATTGAGAACCCGTGGAATGACATCAAGAATGAAGCCGACAGGAAAATGAAAGAAAACACATCTTTGAAGGATTTGCAGCGCATATTGCAACGGGCTTGGGCCAACTTCGATCAGCAGCGTATACGCACTTTGGTCAACAGTATACGCAAGAGGTGTCTTGAAGTCATTGAGAAGGACGGTGGACCTACCCATTATTGAACATTGAATAGCTTGCTTCCTTGCTGAGTTGATAAGCTTTTGAAATGGAGTAATAAATGTTGTTTTAGGACCAGAAAGCAATGAGTACTTTTCACTTTTCTGTGTGAAATTGAATTTGCAGACAAAAGTGCAACTTTTTTTCTTGCATGATATTGTATAAAATGGACGATTTCATGGTAAAAACGATGTCTATCGGCAAAAGTAAATTTTCATTTTGTGCGTAAGAATTTTGCGCATCCATTAGTTTTTGAATAATAAAAATAAATTTGAGTTACGTTAAAAAGTTATCAGACGGGGACTTTCTTTTTTTGCTGAGTGTGTATAAAAAGGTAAAGTCGTCGTGCCGAGCAAGCTCGTGCGCAGAGTGCCAATCTCTCTTTTCTTAGCGTTTGGGCCAGACTCCTCCGTATTATATTTGCTTTGGGGGGTTCGCCACTCCTCCCGCACAGCGAGTCTGTTACTTTCCCAGCATTGAATAATGCTGGTGCCCATTTATACACCTGGGTGGAGAGGAGTAATTGAGGTAAAGCGCCTTACTCAAGGGCACAACACGTTGGCCGCAGTGGGACTCGAACCTTTGGAGTATATATCATATATATTATATATATATGATGGGCTCTTCGTCAGTGCCTGGGCCGGGGCCCACCAATACTCCATGGGATCAAAGAGAGAAATATGCTTGCATAAGGACAAGGGTTACGCAATATTGCGAAGTAATCTGATTTCTGCCAGTATTAGTGTCTAATTACGCCTTTCAATACTTGGGGTGTCAGTCAAGTTGCACATTTGATTGAAAATGAATAAAATGTCAGTAACAATTCTTTTCCTAAATATCATTAACCAGTAGATGTACAGGTCGATGCGCACCGACCCGAGCAAATAATAGCAATGGTAGATATCCAGTAAATCCGCTCTGTATGCAGAGGATAAAGACTGTTATAAACGGACGTACACGAGCATGTTAGTCCACACAGGTGCTATCACCTCCCCCATTAAGATTGAGCTATTGTTTCATGACGCAAAGCACAAGATCCTTGTCCTCTTTCACTGAATAAATAAACCTTAGCTTTAAACTGTGCGTTTAAGACCTTTGACTATATTCAATCATTTTTCCGAAAAGAACCAAAGATGAACCAAAAAGGTCATGAAGAAAGTTGTTTGGCAGACTTTGACCCAACATCTTTGTGCAGAAAAAACTTAAACTTAACTTACAGTAACTAGTCGCGTAACCCCATTTCTATCAATTTACCCCGTTTGTTAGCATGGTCGGTAGACCCCCTTCTTTGTATTTTTCTAAATACAATTGGTGGTAAATGAATAGAAATGAGGTCAAGCAATAAATTTCTGGATCGTGGTTCTGCACAAAAAAAAGATGTTTAGGTCACAGCTTACCAATCAACATATTCACCATGAGTTTTGTTCAATTAGTTTTCTTTTTTCACTAAATGTGAAAAATACGTCAAAATTATTTAACTCAACTCAGCAGTAGAAACCTCAAGTTTTTTATTATTTAATCGCGAACGGGGCCAGCTCAATCCAAACGAGGGAGCACATTTCAATATAAGTATCCCAAGTATACAATGAGGTAATTGCCAAGGATTCCGTCCTGCGCTACTACAGCATCCTATACAGAGCCTGACATAATCAATGGCAATACCTCATTTTGCGTACTGGGGGGGGGGTTCTATTGAAACGTCACCCTAAACTGAACGGTGATAACGAGTCTATAACGCCTGACTCTTTTCAGCTGCATGGACAGTAACAATGGCTCTGCAGTTCCAAATAAAACAAAAGGGTAATCTGAGTGCTTTGTCCTGCTGAATAATCCAGGTGGGATTTACTTTATAATACGTGCAATTTAGCTTGAGTCAATGCAGCATAGTGTAGGTCCCCACCTTGATCAACTGATATTCAGACAGAATTGAGATGGCATTTTAATTCATTTTCATGAAATGTGCAAACTTACAATTGCCATACCCATAATGGTAATTAATTTTATGATTATTTATAGTAGGGAAATGGTTTACTTCTTTCGGCAAGTAATGTATCAAATGAACAATTTTTCCTTTGATCCCATGGCCAACAATCTCGTTTCAACACAGTTTTTTCTATCCCAGGCAGAACGATGCGATGAAATGTCAGGAAATGCTGATGACAAATGCGGAGTCCCCGTAACAGCGTAGAGATGCGTTGTAGAGACCTTCGTGTATTACGCGTGACTGACGCGCACCCGCCGCACACTCGGGAACAAGATGGAAGTGGTATCGCCGAAGCTGTGAATCTGAGAAGCACAGTAGGCCGGAAAAATACGGGTGGAGTTCAAATGTCGGTGCCGCTGACAGAATAAAGTAAAATGCAAAAGGTTTTCATGTTTTTTTTTCACTATGAATAATTGAAAAAAAATTCATTAGATTATATGAAGAAAATAGAAACGACCAAAATTTCAATCACTATTGTCTTCCCATAAGGGGGGGGGGAGAGTTGCGTTTTTTTACCAAAGTTCGATTGCATCTTTCTTGACTTTACCAATAGGTTACATATGCCTGTGGACTAGTATATATATTGTAGCCCATGGTGAAAGTTTTGAAAAAATGGGAATTATTTTGATCTTGTTGAGTGGAACTGAACAGGGCCTTGATTGGCTCTAAACACGGAAACAAAAAACGTAAAAATGCTTACCGGTAACTTGCATTTAACACCAAACTTGGGTAAAAAGGTGCATGGGTACAATGCACAGGCGCAGAAAACCATGAAGCCGGGTTTTGATATGGGATATGGCAACCAGGAGCTGACCAAATCTGGAAACTTTATGCCATTAATTCAAAATTTTGAAGCCTGATCAAAAATCCGGCTCATGGTTTCACAGCCCTTTATATTGCTTAAAATATCTTCATGTGATACGACCTTTTCGTTTTTGAGTTACGTTCGTGCACGTTTCATAGAATATTCCCGATTTTTACATTGAGCTATTAAAGCGGAAACTTTGAAAAATGGAAAACATATTGATTTTGGCACCAAAACTGGAAATAATTGTTCATTATTTTAAAATGTAAATGGTTACATTTTGGTGGCCAAAAAGGGGATGATCTAATGGGTTGAAATTAATTTGAAAAATAATCGTTTTAAAATATCCCGGTTGAGTGCTAATAAAAGAAATACATAAGAAATGCCGGCGAGCCTGAAATTTCCAGTTGGTTGATGTATGAATGAATTTATTAATGTTTAATGAATTTAATTTTGAAAAAGCTTGTAATATGTGGTCAAAATAATAAAAAAATTATATTGCTTAAAAAAATCACAGGGTCGTGAGCACTTTTTTACATACATAATGATACAAAAATACATTCGAACGTGTGAGATTGCTTGCTTAAAGCGAGCATAAAATTTGAACGGAACGTCCTATTTACTTCAAAACAAAAATTGCAAATGAAAGATGAAAGTTTACACTTTCCTATCAAGCTTTAATCTCAATTATGCTAGTAGACCCATTTTCTTCAACATAGACCCCTCTTTTAAAAAGTGACAGGAGGGTTTTTTGAGGAGTCAAAGTTCTTCATTTTCACTGATCGCGTCGTTATATAGACCACCTACGAGACGTTTCGACGGTTGATTGAACAAATAAAACAAAACAAAAAATTTTACTATTATTATATTGTTTTGAACTTGCCTTGTATCGCAATCGTTCCCTGTCGTGCCACCAACGACAGAAAGTACTAAATCATCATCTATTAAAAGACGGCCCCGTATCAGCTTAATTCATTCAGGTGGGATCTAATAACATTGGTAAGCATTCCCAATATGCAAAAAAAAAACCGGAGTTCGACAAAATTGGGGGCGCTTCTTTGGAAACTCTCAGATTTGTTTCTTAAGCTACGATGAACGTGTTTATATCTCGGTGGTGGGAGAGGGGGTTAATGGGATTGATTTGAACTTCAAATGAATTTTTATGGATTTTTGTTTCACTCTGAGATAATTGAAACAAAAAAAAACCTCGCTTAACTATGTCATAGGAAGAAAAGACTGATTCTCAAACCTAATTATCCCCTTAAATATACGGCGAGTGTTTCATCTCCTGTTTGGGAAGAGTGTGGGTATGGGGATTGATTTTGAACCCCAAATTGAAAGTGCATTTTGATGGATTTTTTTCACTCTTAATAATTGAAACAAAAAAACTCGCGTAATTAAATCATAGGAAGAAAACGGGAGCTGATGCAAACCTTAATTATCCTCCCTAAGCAATGTTGAGTTTTTCTATTTTCTTTGTAAGAAGAGTGTGGGTAATGGGGATTAATTGAAGTTAGATGCAAAATTTTTCATGGATTTGTTCTCTCATATGAATAATTTAAACAAAAATTAATTTCCTTCCCTTAATTATATTATATGAAGAAACGACGATTTTCAATCCTAATTTAGTGTAGCTATTTGTTATGGTATTGTAGATGAGTGGACGTTTTCGTCCCCGACCTCGTTGTATTTTGAACAACAAAGTTTTTTCTTCTAGAAGATATCATACTTATATCAAAAAATATGTTTGCAGTTTTTGGCGGACCATCTTGGTTATGGTGGCGGCCATTTTGACAATAATACACACCAAATACCACATTTTACTCATTTTTACGTTTTATCCTAAAGTGTAAAAAAAAGTAGATTCAAAACTTAATTCCCAAATTTCACTATCATGCAAATGATGAATATAAATGAGATTATAGAAAGCAAAAAAAGCTAACCACCCACACGCTCAAATGTGCCGAATTCAAAATGGCCACCAAAAGTGCTCTTTGAAAAGTATTATTTGGGTTTAATTGACCCAACTGTTGCCATTTGACTGCCACTGTTCCTCCTATACCTCCTTTCAAGGCCCCAAGTCTGGTATTTGGCTCCCAGTGATTAAAGGATGATTTTCATGATGGCTACCAAAATCAAAAAGTTGCCATAAACCATAAGTTCTGGATTTATATGGTATATCAGAAGTCATCTTGAGGATTTTTGATTTGTATTTGACATTACTTTGTAGTAAATTTATTTGACCTTTCTTGAAAAAACAATGACCTTTTAGCCTATTTTCCAAAATATCTTGGAAAGGAAGCACCACACGCGTGTGACCAATTGACTTTTTTACTCTAGATTACCTAAGGAATATTTTGAGCTATATTACATTAGATTAGAGCAGTTCAAAAAGTTGACCCCATTTAGTAACTGTACCCCTCTCCTGGGGCCACACGCAGGCGGTTCTCCGGGCAGCATCATATTTGCAAAAGTTATATTTTGCTCTGAATTTTCCCGTGTTAGATTTGGTATCTCGGTCGTTTGATCAAAACCTTCTGGCTGATGTACTACTCCTAGTAGTACAGTTTGATATGTTTTCCCGTGGATTTTTGTGCCAAAACTGACTTTTATTAGCTTACTTTTGCCAATTTTGGGGTGCTGATTTCAAAAATCTTAGGTGCAATTTTTTTAACCATGCCTTCAGTCGCCATTTTGGATTTCAAAATGGCCGACATTTTCAGTATTTTTGTCCTATATCTCGGCTTAGGAGCCACTTAGAGGAGTAAAATTGGTGGCAATACCCATGTTTGTGATACCAGGGTTCAATGGAAAAGCATCGTCTACTTGTAACTGATTTGGTTTGGCTGCCATTTGAATTCAAAATGGCCGCCATTTAAAATTAATGTTATGCCTATATTTGGCGTGTGAGCAAGGTGGAAGAGTAAAAACGGTGGCAATACCCATGTTGTGAGGGTTACTGGGTTTAATTAACAGCATGGACTTACTTGTATCTTAATTTAGCTTTGCCGCATCTGGATCAAAATGGCCGCCATATCTAAGACAATTGTTTTTAAAATCTTGATACCAGTAATAAAGCAGTCTAAAACATGGTAGGCATTTGCCGTACTATGATGATCATTCCAAATCACTGCATGCCTATATGTCAATGAGCATACCAGCCACCAGGGAAGATTCCAAAATGGCCGCCACTAGACAATTTAACTGTTTTGATAAATATGTAAGGTCAATGAAATGTAACCAAATATTCCAATATAAATTACAGATTATCTATTTTTAAACATATCCTTGTAAAACCTGACTTTGATCTTAGATTGTCTTTTCCAGTACACAAGATTATTTCCACCATACTGCGTATTTTGGAAACTTATTCGATGTGTAGGCATAATCAATAATATTTCGGGAAGCAAAGAGATTAATTACTCTCATGTTATTCACCTTTTTAGAGGACACAAAAACTTGCAAACTGGACAAAAGGCGAAGACGGTGTTTTTTTTTCATTCATCCACAACGAAAAAAAAATCGGCTAGTGAAATTCCATTAGAGACTTACATGACTACATGGGTTACCCACTACCTATTCAGGATAGAACTTAAGTTCTTTAGGGCTTGTGTAGAGAGTATACTCATTATGGAAGCTGAGGACTTGGGGACCATACCCAAAAAGCTTGAGGGACAGGATCAATGGCGTTATACATAACTTCTTAGAAGAGTACTTAACATCATCTGGAGAGATCATATTCCAACACAATTAAGTATATGGAGATATACACTCCTATCAGAAACCATTAAAAGAGTAATCTCCAGTTTGCAGGTCCACTGATGTGGACAAATGGACCAACCTACTCTCACCGGATTCTGCGACACCCACCGGAGGAAAACATAGTGGGCAGGAGGAAACTTAGCTAATTACCTGATGTCATTGCTAAAGATATGGATTGTTATGCAAGTGAAATCCAGCAACTCATGAAGGATAAGGCAGACTGGTACAAATTTGTATCAGCTGCTTTTGACGTTCCGTCATCGCACGACAGATAATGATAATGAGTCAGGATAGCCTTCTGGACTTAGGTAGTAATCAATTGTGTTACAAGTCATGCATTTACAGAGCGCTGTTCTTGTTGGCAAATGTGCTGCATTTTGCTGTTTTGACATACACCATGCACAAAAAGTTTTCAAGAAATTGAACATGCTGTATAGTCAAACTATCCTCACGAAATTTTCGGGAATACACCCATTGCGTCACAGCTTGGAATTTAGGCTTGTTCCACCCTACTATTAGATATGCCAGCAAATTGTCCCCTCCCCAATCAGTACCTCTAAGAGCGTGCAGACCTACTAGGACCTATATTGTTTTGCTTCCAACGGCTGCACACCACGTATGTCAACTGTGCGCTTTCCTTTTCCGGTGAAAGTGAAGCTCGCCGGAAGGCTGTTGGTGAAGAACAAATCCATGAGGGAAATGAAGACATCCGTGTCGGGCGAATATACATCTATATCCCTGATGTACCCCGTCAGCTTGGGACGCCATCAAGTTAATGCATTAGGATCAAGGTGTCTGCCTCCACGAGTGAGTGCTCACCAATATGAGCCATACACACCTGGTTTTTGGAATTATGTGAGGATGCCAACTTAAAAGCTCTTGCTGCTATCGTCACATTCATGGAGAAGAGCTTTACCAAGTTCTGTCATTGAGACTTGTTTTCATATGAGCTACAGTGGCTACTAATTTGATATAGTCAAATCCCTGATGTCAAACTTGTAACCGGATCAATGCCAGCCGACCTTTGGCCCATGTGTTGGAGCTTTCGTTGAGTGTATCAATTATATCCGTTGAAGATATCACATCTTCATGCTAGATACAATCCCAGGGATTACCCCAATCTTACGGATGCTTCAAACAAAGGTGTTGGCAAAATAAGAGCAGGGTACCATGTTGGGACCTTTATTGATAACTCGAACAACTGCATGGCGTCTATAATGCACAAATTGTATTGGATCTCCAACCCGCTTGATGCATCAGCCGGTGTGAAAGTAACCATCGTCCGGCACTGGTCAGTGCACTTAAACATCTTTATTTGGCAGGGGAGAATTCTTTTGCCATCGCGGAAGGTCTTGACCAAGTGCAGGTCAGATCTGGTCTCTGAAGATTTACCTCTTCAAAAGACACCCACCATATCCTCTTGTCTCATATGAAGCCTATTGTGGCGTTCGTGACATTTCAGGATTTATGGTATACAAAGTTTTCTAGCTGCAAAGTTCCTTCAAGAGGAGGTCATAGCAGACCATGATATTGGTTACATTGGGGACGCTACAACACGCTTAAACCGCTTTCCAGTAAAGATTTGATGGATGGTCGATGGTGATTGGTCATAAAGACCAGCTTCAATGCTTATGGATTCAAGATCATCTCCCTTGAGAAGGCCAAAGCACTGTAGGCCTATAGAAGGCAGTATATAATCAGTTGGAGGTCCGCTTAACAAATCTGGTTTCCATAATGGTCACTGATGATAGTCCGGAGAAATGATCTAAACACTTCTGGCTTGCAGTTAGCGGAAAAAGTAGATCGGGAAGGCTTTGCAGTACAGGAAAGAGGTTTTTCAGTACGCGGAAAGGTAAATCGAAGACCTTGGTATTCCTCCCATAAACTTTACCCAATCTTTGTGTCCCAATTGCTCCACCCCTACATCTTCATTTACTTATTTACTCATAAATTTAATTATTGAAGTTTGATCAAACCAAGCTAATAAAGTTGGCTTTCAATAAGTACTGGGAAGCATTTCAATCACATTTAAGCACTATAGATTCAGATTTAACTAAAATATGAAACCGCTCCATCCTAGAGCAGGTCCCATGCAGTTTACGCAATTGCATATGTCTTAATATCCCGCCCGTACATTTACCAAAAGCGACTGGCGCAGGTGAAAGTAGCACTGAGTCTGTATGAATGGCGTCTATTAGCTTATCGGATTAAAAAATCAACGGATAACGGATATAAAGATCGGCAGTTCCATTTGGACAACTATTATGAAATGGCGGCCATTTTGACATTATAGATGCGACTAAACCAAATTAGATACCAAAAATAAGGAATGCTTTTAATAGAATCCCTGGTATCACAAACATGGTATTGCCACCACCTTCACTTTTCTATGTTACTCTCACAAGCGAAGATATGGGACACATTGTATATCATGTAATTGAAAAGGCGACCATTTTGTAAAATTCAAGATGGCGGCCAACCCAAATTAGTGACAAGCAAGGCAATGCTTTTAGTGGAATCACTGGTAACACAAACCATGGGTATTTGCCACCTTTTTATATTCTAAGTTGCTCATAAGCCGAGATACAGGACATAGCATAGTTGAAAATGGCGGCATTTTGAAATTCAGATGGCGGCCAATATCAAATCAGTACAAGTAGGACAATGCTTCAATGGAATCCCTGTATCGCAAACATGGGTATTGCCACCATTTTTACTCCTCTAAGTTGCTCATAGAGGAGATATAGGACAAAAATAATGAAAAAGGCGGCCATTTTGAAATCAAAATGGCGGCTGAAGGCGTGGTTGAAAAAAATGGCACGAACTTTTTTGAAATCAGCACCTCAAAATTGACAAAGTTAGCCAATAAAATCAAGTTTGGCACGAAAATCCCACTGGGCATCCAAATATCTGACATATCAACTATACTTAGTCAAAAACCACCATAATAACAAAACATGCATATATAGTGGAGGGGCCTATGTTCTCCAGAGGTTGAGTTTATGAAGTGTCCTGTGTAATTGTTGGCAACCACTATGAATGTATTGTACTGGGTCGTGTCTATTCAGAAAAACGATGTTGCCATTTTTTCCATTGACCTTTAGTGACCTTGATACGAGGTCAAAGGTCAAATGGTCATACATCGTCCAAAGTGTGGCAAATTTCATAAGGAATGTTGTATATGATATTTATTTTGTTACTTGAGCTTTTGTTTTCGTTAGACCGTATAATGCCAAATAAGCTATTAAAGACATGCATCATTTGCCCCCCCATTGTTTCAGACTCCAGCCCTGTCCAAGTCAAGAGTTTAGGCCCCTCATGTTTTTCCCCATGTATAGGAACCCTACACAACCCCATTATACCTTGCTTTTAATGCCCATGGCTAAGTAAACCAAGTTGCTTTATGAAAATGTGGCAAGAGAAAATGATCGATGTAGTCTCTATAATACCAAATCCTTGGAATGAATTGTTGTTATAACCGTGAAACAACCACAATCGCAATACAAAGACAAAAGTTAGTATACTAGTTATCTTTTCAGTCTCAGTCACATGTGTGATGTTTTTAATTATTCTTTCCATCCAGAGCCTGGGGCATAGGTCATTGATAAGGGGATATCATGCGCGACCAAAGAAACACGTAAAAGGGGTATTTTTTTCAAGATTGTGCACGATACATTACGTAACGTGAAAAGGTAGCAAAAACACTGAAATCTGTAAAAAGGGGTGTACTTTTCACACTTGAACTTACATTAGGCATTTCGAGTTGTATCGTTATTCGGCTCATTCTGTGTAAATGGGCTATCAGTATACAAAGAAACAAATTTCTACTTGCTTAGGGGGCAACATTGCCAATACTTATTGAGGGTAGGAGTTACGCGGTACTTTTGAAACTCCTTGTTTAGGGGGCGCGGGACTTTGAAAATGTTAACTTTTTGGTCAAAGCAGACTAGCCCCCTAAAAAATGGTTCTGGTCCTTTTTTTAAGCATCTCATCACTAAAATGTAGACTTTCTTGTCAAATTCTTCTCACTTTGGACCATTTTTATGGACAAAATCAACAAAACGTCGACCTTTTGCACCTTATGTGGGATTTGTGTGAGGGTGTGTGTTTGTGTGGGGGTGTGACGGCGACCTGCTGCTGATCTCAGGATAATCAGCCAGTGTCCACATTCATGAACAAAACTCAAAGGCATAGTGTATGATTAAATTAGGTTCTGTAACAATAGATCACCACTTTTTGACTATTGGCATACTGCACAGAGTTTAAAATTGGTTCCCCCGCGTGGTCTTTTGGCATCAAAAGACTTTCTGGTCTTTAAAATGGCTTCTTCCAATGTAAAATGCAAACAGTGCACAATTCTAGCACAAATATGAAAATTTCAGCAATATAGATATACTTATACAATATGCCATTTTGTAATATACCTACCATACCCGTTGTTACTTTACCCTATTATACTCAGTACTCTTTTCAGGCCTCTATGTTTACTATAATGTTTACATCATATGTGCATTCAAGGTGTTATCATTTTCTACTCTACTTCTGACCAATCATGGGCGTGTAACTACTCAAGTTTTTTTCTTTTGCGTGTTTTCACCTCAATCGTGCCAGTAGCTCAAAACACCCTTTATGGCACATTGTGTAGAACCCTTTTTTATTTTATATTGATTATTTCAGTTACTGCATATGGATGTGTTTGTAAACATCTTACATCAATACTTTGTAACCTCAAGATGCATGACATTTTTTCCCCCAATATTTCCCATTTTCCTTGTAATCTTTGTGATCGTTATTGTTATTTTTTTCAAATGGTATTCGCAAATTGATGTATTCAATATTGCTGTTTTTGGATACACTCCGTCTCAAAACAAGATAGCCACTGTATGACCCACCACTTTGAAACTATTGGATTACCATCCTTTATGCATGTATGGTGTTGTTATTTTTGGTATTCATTTTTTGTTGTTGTTGATTTCATGGATGGGCTAACGATTTATGGTTTTTACCCTTTTATAGTCTGCTCGATCCCATCCTGCTAATTAGTTTATCATCCATTCATGCATACTGATGTATTCATGCCTATGCATATTAAATACATACATAAACAGCAGTTATAAGGCGCCATTCCAAAAAATGATCAAAGCGCCACGAAGATTAAAAACAAAAAACAGAGTTAATATGATGGATACCAAATGGGACTTCAAGCCCTTTTTGAAGCTAGATATTGTACAAGCCTCCTGATGTTTTTTGGGAGGCTGTTCCATAGTAAGGGTGCAGGACACATAAAACGATTTGTCGCCAATACGATTTTGCCAAAATGAACGGTAAGAAGTGTTTATCAATAATGATCGTGTGAATGGAGCCAGTGGTGACATTGCTGATATGCAAAAAAGTCGGAGCACTTCCTGTAGGCACTTGAAAACATACAGACAAGCATCGATATATTATACGCTCACTATAGGTAACCATGAAGTTATTTAAGAAAGGGGATGGACTATCACGCCGTCCTGCATTAAAATGAGTTTCACAGCTTTGTTTGGAGTGATTGAAGACGGCGAGATCCTTGGATTTGGAACCATAAAGGAGGGCATTACCATAGTCTAAGCGAGAAAGAATGAGACTGCGAACCACATGATGCTTTGTGTCCTGATCAGATATTTGGCATACGACGGATGTTTCTTAAATGAAAAGTTAACAGAAGAACTAAGAGATTTGATATGTTGAGTCATGGACATGTTGATCATCAAAAATTATTCCTAAAGTTGCGCATAGAAGTACTTGGTTTAATAATGTAATACCAACTTTGAGTTCCACAGGTGAGAGTTTATTGAGTCCTTGAGATGTTCCAGCTATAAAAAAATCAGTTTGCGATGATGAGATTAATTCGTTAACAAATTCAGTCCTTGCCACACACAGTCGTATTAATTGAATTAGTGTTCTTTTGTCGGCATGCAATTGGTTTAACTTGTTGTATGTCCTCATATATGTCTAGCCATCATAAGCTAAACCTATTTGTAGACATTTAATTTTGCCTATAGTACATTATATTACCTACTGTATGTATTTATTGATCCGCATCACATTTAATTTATTAATGGTACTTACTGTAAGCATGATCTGTATCCCATCACATTTCTTTGTACCCACCACTTATATTTCTGTTTACGTCTCTTATGATGCATGGATATGTTATTATTGGTATTCTTTTTTTATTATTATTAATTTCACTGATGGGTTTATCGTTTACTGTATTATCCTCTTAGACATTGATCGATCCCATCCTGCTTGTAGTTCATGTTTCCATTCATGCAAGAATGATGTTTTTCGACCCTTTGTCTTGCCTATTATCAAATTTATGTCAACTGGGCCTTTTCAGATGTATAACATAGATTAATATATGCACCAGTGTCTTTTGAGTTTCAATTTGGCTATTTTGTAACATACCTACCATACCCGTGTTATTTTACCTTATTATACTCGTAACTCTTTACAGGGCCTACTATGCTTTACTGTAATGTTTACATCAACATTGAATTCAAGGTGTATTTTTTCTACCATACTATGACAGTAATGGAGTGTAGCTAATCTCTTCTTTGGTTTCTTCTTTTGCGTGTTTACAGTTTAATCGTGCTAGTAAGTCAACCACACTTTTATGCACATTGATGTATACATACCCCTTTTATTTCTATGTTTATTTCCGAGTGCATATAGGAGTTTGTAAACATCTTATTCAATACCTTGTAACCACATATGCATGACATTAATTTTCCCCAATATTTCACAATATACCTGTATACCTATGTATCGTATTGTTTTTTTTTTTTTTTTCTTTTTTTCGATTTGGTATTTGTAAATTGTTTTTTTTAAACAGCTGATTTGTAACACTTCGTCTCAAACAAGATAGCCACTGTATGACCCCCACTCTTAACTACTGGATACATCTATTATGCATGTTGGTATTGTTATTCATTTGGTATTCACAGTTTTTGTTGTTTCACATGAATGGGCTAACGATTTTTTGTATTTTTTACCCTAAACAATTACACTGCTCGAACCCATCCTGCTAACTAGAGTATCATCCATTCATGCATACTGATGTATTCATGCCTTATGTCCTGTTCGTTATTTATCATATCCTCGCCACACACAGTCTTATATATGAATTATTGTACTTTTGTTGACATTATAATTTTGCATATATACTTCACATATATCTACTGTCAATAAGTTAAATCCTATTTGTACACATTTAATTTTGTTATTAAGTTGATCCTATCACATTATTATTATTGTTATCGTTCTCTATTTCAATTTTATACATCTCCTTTTGGTACGAATTCCTTTTCATAGGCCCAATTGTCTACAATCATATCATGCATTCAGGTGTTCCTCCTTGTTCAAGCCATGGGCGTAATTTTCTATTCTTAGTTCGCGGCATTTTTTTTTCCCTTTGCTTGTTCAAACTTCACATTCCTCTTAGTAGTTCAACACCATTTTATGCATACCGAGTTCGCATATCCCCTTTAAATTAGCCTTCTTGTTTAATACATACAACCATGTACCATCTGGTCATCTCCAATATTTTGAATGATTTATAACCGCCCATTATGGTTTTTTTCTTATATCTTATTATATCTTGTGCAAAATCAAGTTACATATACTATGCATATACTATACTGATGGCATATACAGGTTTCCCAAAAGATAAGTTCCCCCCCCTAAAATTCAATGACATTTTGTTGCATAACTCAACTTAGAACTGGATATTGGAAATTTTAAAATGTTTTAAAAACGAAAACATTGAGCTCTGCCACAAAAAGGATTGCTTTCCCAAAAACCGTTTGGCATCACAAAGACATCCCTTTACCGTATTCCAAAGTATAAAGTAAGAAATTAAACATTTACAACAACGATTACATTCCTAGTCATTGCGAATCTGAGGTAAATTAGCCATAAAAGCCATTTGACCCATGGGCAACAACTAAACAAACAAGACCAATATACAGGAAAATAAAAATGCGATGTAAGTTTTACATTCACCTATCAAATAGTCAATTTTTCTTTGCATATTGCCTCTTTTTGTTAAGAAGTAATGTTTGAAATGCCTGCTTTTAAAGCAAAATAAGCTTAATTGTTTTGTCATTCAGGATGAGACTCAATAGTCACTGTTTCCTTCATATGCATATTACACGTGCTTTTTACAATTTCTTATGTTTCTGTTGATGAATGTGTTTCCATGCTCGCTGGATGATTCCACCACTTTGAGCCAGTGTAGCGTTTTGCTTCCATTTCGACTTGTGTTGCTTACGCACTCTCATCTCATTGTTTGTTTTGTCTGCAATTTGTTTGTTTGGTCATCTGTTTGCCCTATGCGTCAGTTTAAGATTATTTACTTCAGACCACAATGAGAGTGCAAAGAAAGGAAATGAAATCCGTGCTGTAATTGATAATTTCTTGACTTAGATCTTTGAATGCGGTAAAGTTGCCACTTTTTCTGACAACATCATTTTTAGAAAAAGGGAGTGTGTGTTGATGCCAAAGGTGGTTTTGAAAAGCACGACTTTTATGGCAGAGCCAAATGTTTCCTCCTCTTCAAACTTTTTGGAATTTTCTAAACATCCAGTTCTAGTGAAGTTTATGCAATCAAAATGTCTCGAATTTTAGGGGGAACTTATTTTTTGGAACCCCCCCTTATAATCTATTTACTGTTAATTGTTGATTGCTGTGCACAAGTGCACTTATCGTGTATTAAATTGTGATTACTGTACTTTTACTTACCTCGCAATTACTGTACCGTAAGTAATTAGTAATCCTTAGTTTTTAGTATAAATATATTTAATCAATCAATTGTTTTCCTGTTAACTCTATTACCCTTGTTGTGTAATTAACCCATTGTTTTATTTTGTACAACTGGCTGTATTTCTTAAGTTGCTGTTAAATAAGTTAGCAATTTGTTTGTTTTTTTTTTTTTTTTTTTTTTTAATTTTTCTTTTTTTATAATTTCAAAAATATAAAAAAAACTTGTCAACACCCTTTTCTACAGGTATTGCTTCACTTTAATCTACCCGCCTCCTCATTTGCTCTTTCTAACTCTCTTCGCTTTTCCAACCTACCCTCATCCATGCAATCTCTCAAGTTCCTCCCTCTCTTCACACTCTCTTTTCTCTCTCCATTCTCTCTCTCTCTCCCCTTCTCTCTCGCTCCCTTATACCCCCTCGCTATTATTTTCCTTTGACTTATCCTTTTCATATGCTAAGCCAGCTATATACGAACTGCATTTAACATCAGATTCACGACCGACGACTTTCGCGCATCATTAATTGAATTTTTCACCAACACTAATTTGAAACATATCAAACTCAATTCCCTTGCATCATCCGTTACTCCCAGACCCCATATCATCTCAAGCATGTTACCACCCATCTGCAACCACATCCACAAACAACACTGGTTCTGACTCCCTCCAGCACACTGACGACAGCTTTAACACACTAATAAACCAAGCAACGACTCATTTTCCTATTCATTTCCACTGCCGGAGTAATCACATAATCATATGAAGAAATCACTAACTACCTTGATCACCTCAACCACTCTTCCTCTGTTCTTATTAAGCATTTTAGAAACATGGCTTATACGGACACCAAATCACCACCTCACTTGAATGGCTACACGTACATGCCAGGAGCACTCACTGGCAGAGAATGGAGTTTGTCTTACATAAAAAATCACCTCTCTACAAATCAATCGAAAGCAACAAAGACCCAGATTTTGACTCACTTTTCATCGAACTCACCATAACACCAACAATAGACCAAAACATGCAACTGTCGAGTTCATTACAGACTGCATGAAAACATCAATCCAAAATTTTAACACTAGCTTCGAGCAGCTTCTTACTGAACTAAATAAAACCAAACGTGATGTCTATATTGTCGGGACTTTAATGTAAATCTTCTCAATTATCCACTCATCCCACTTAGACCTTACAACACAACTCACTTGCAACTCTTATATCCCTAAAATTACAGACCTACAGATACGCATAACACGGCCACGCTCATTGATAACATATCACCAACTCAGTGACACGACTCCACCAAGGGATATTTGTCACTGACACTACAGATCATCTGCCAATATTCCTCATTACCACTTAGGCAGAGCATGGCCACAAAACAACAATCACCAACCGTGACTACAGAGATCACACATTCTCACATTTAACCGTAGACTCACACTGAATCATGGAAAAATATACTCACTGAAAATGACCCAAACATAGCGACAGCAACTTCCCTTACAACTTATACACTAAACATTACAACGAACATTCCCTTACAAAAGAAGACCCTAAAAAATCGTAATCCATAACAGCCCTGGATGACAAAAGCAATTTCCAAGTCAAATCAAACACAAGCACTGGCTCTATAAAACATACTGAAGAAAACCACACCAGCAAACAACAACAATACAAACAATACAAAAACAAATTTAACTCACATTATTCGTATTGCAAAGAAACACACAACACAGAACAAATTCGAACTCAAAAATGATCTCACCAAACTTGGAACATTCCTCACAACATTCTAGGTAGGAATGTATCCACTAAACAAATCCCTGACCTTTTCATTCACTCATAATAATAACCAGATAACTGACCCGCTTGACATAGCTAACGCATTCCAACGATCACTTCACTACCTTGGGCAAAAACTTAGCTAACAAATTCCACCCTCATAACCCATTTAACAACACCTCCAAACACATTCCCCTCAATGTTCCTGAATCCAGTTACTGCTGATGAAATGCACAAACTCGCCACCTGTTAAAACCTGGTAAAAAGTGCGGGTAACCGACAAGATAGATCCCTGGATTGCTAACAAATCATATTATAACAACATTTTCGCCCTCTGATGCACATATGTAACCAATCACTTCTCACAGGAACCTTCCAAGATCACCTCAAATCAGCCAAATTCATTCCTATTTACAAAAACAAAGATTACATAACATTGCAAATTACAGGTCTAAACTTCTGTTCTCTTTTCCATCTTTTCAAAACTACTTTAAAAAGTCTATGTACACACGTTGTCTACATTCTTTCAACAAGCCAATACATTCTTGTCGGTGAACAATACGGTTTCAGTCCCAAACGCTCGACTTACATGGCACTCCGTGAACTAACAACCAACCTCACCCTTGCACTAAAAATAACTCACACCATGGGGGGATTCCTGGATCTCTCCAAGTCTTTCGACACCATTGACCACACATTCTTCTTCACAGCTTTATCATTACGTTGTCCGTGGAGTAGTCCTGGAGTGGTTCAGGAATTACCGAACTAACCGCTCACAATCAGTCAACATACACTCCATCGCATCATCCATCAAACCTATCAAAGTTGGCTGTCCCGCAAGGCTCAATCCTGGACCCCACTTTTCATCATTTACATGAACGACATCACAACATCTCTAACCCACTAAAACTAATCTTATTGCAGATGACACAAACCATTTTTTCTTTCAAACCCTACCATTAATGCGTTTTAACAACTGAATCATGAAGTCGCAAAAATCACTGACTGGGTTCGGGCTAACAAACTTCTCTCAATGTTTTAAAAACAACTACATGCTTTTCTCTACACACAACACTATCACAACCAAATCTTTAACAATAGATAACCATACAATCCTCCAGTTTCACTCAACCAAATTTCTTGGCATCACAATCGACGACAAACTAACGTTGAATGAACACATCAACTCTGTCACCACCAAAGCGTCTCACGCATGGTACATCGACAGAGTTCACACCACCTTCCAGGACTACAACCCTTAAAATCACTTACAAACACCCTAGTTCTCCCATACCTTAGCTACTTTAAAATCATCTGGGCCTCCAACTATCACTCACGACTCACCCAACTAAATATCCACAGCATGGCCATTCGCACTATCACAACTCACCCCCTAGAACCCAACTTTGCCATTATTTTCACTCACTAAAAACACTTAAATTAGAGCACCTCAACGAACTTCAAACAGCGCTTCTTCATGTTTGAACTATCACAACAATCATTTACCTCCGAACTTCAGCAATTACTTTCACAAAACAGACAAATCCACAGCTATAACCCATAACAAGCAGACAAACTTCATCTTCCCCTCCCAAAATCTTCCTTTAAAAAGCACTTTAATTCGTATCACGGCGGCAAAACTTTGGAACGATCTCCAGAATCAATCCACACGATTACAAACAAAAATATTTTAACTCAACTGAAAAAACATTTCCTCAACCGTACAATTCCTTTTTAATTTCTCACCAGTCCTTATTTCTCTCACCTTTCTTCACCTCTTTCTATCTCTCGTCCTTACCTTTTCCTCACCTCTATCTCTTCTATCTCTGCTTCCTCATTATAGAAATTTATTACAACCTCAGCAGACATGTTGATAAGTCCTCTCCTTCTCCAATTCGCGTATCCCGTTTCCCGTTAAGTGTTGTTTAGCTTAAATATTGTTTTTTTGTTTGTTTGTCTCTTTTGTTTGTTATGTTTATTTACTATGTAATGGATTTTTATAAATCACCCCTTACTTGTATGCATTATTGTAATATTGAGTATATTTATTCTTGATGTATTACAGGCCAGCAATAACCATAAGCCCTATCGGTTGTCCCTTACTGGTCCTAGCATATCAGATCATATACCTCACCAGTTTATCGTATAAAAAAAAACAGTCTACAATTGATACTTTATGTTATTATTATATATTAACTGTTATTTACATTTCTGTCATGTTTCGAATGATATGCTGAATAAAATGAATTGAATTGCATTGACTTAAAGAGCGTATGGCACTACAACGTCAAGAGACCCCACATCTTAACATTTTTTTCTCCAAGGTCTGGTGACAGGATTTCCCAGGGAATGTAATAATATTATGTGTTGATGAACATTCAACACATGATATTGTGGACTCGATCAAGGACCAACCTCTGCAAGTGGGATGTTTTGTCCTCCTGTATGGCAACCAAAGTGCTATATTCTCTTGACTGTTTTAATTGCATACCTCTAATACACTAAGACCAGAAATATGAAACCGGTTATTGGGGGGGGGGGCTCCCAACACAAATGAAAAATACGGGACTTGCTACAGCCAATCAGGTCATTTTTAGCTTTCTGGTCTCAATGACCCCGTTTTTCAATGCCAATTTTATTATGGCAATGGTTCGTTTTTCAAAATTTTCTCACATATTTAATATTAGTAAAATGTTCTCAATTAGAAGCCAAATTTTTCTTAAAATGTAGGAAAATGAGTCAATTTCCTCAATCTGAAGTCAAAATGTCCAAATTTGCCTAAAATGTAAAAAAAAATTAGGAAAAGGGGAAACTTTGGGTTAAATTTGGCCCAAAATTGCATTTCGGTGTAGCTACGGGTCCGTTTTTTTTTGCCAAAAATGATATAGCTATGGGTTTTCCTACTTCCGACTCTCGAGGCATGTCCCTACCCAAACCACACGTGATTCACCCCCCCCCCCCCACGGGGTATAGGGTGACTCTATACTTGATCTTGCCTAAGACAAAAGTTCAGGGTCTCTGAATGGAAAGAATAATTAAATCATCATACATGTGACTGAGACTAGATAACTAAAGTACACTACTTTTGTCTCTGAATGCGAACACTGATATTTCACGGTAATAACGACGATTTCTTCCATTTCTTGGTTTACTTTCTTACCCCATGGGTATTTTAGATTTTATATATTATTAAAATAGCAAGAAATAATGGGGTTGTGTAGGGTTTATTCTACATTCAAGAGAGTGTTTAATACGACTGTATTGTGCAAAAAGTCTTGAGGCCTAATCTAGCTCATGGACAGGACTGGGGTCTGCTTAAAGTCAATTTTATGCATAGATTGTCTCTATGGTTATTGCATAGAAACAAAGAAAACGAAAGGTCCAAATAACCAAATAAATATCATATACAATGTTTCTTGTGAAATTTGCACAGTTTGGTACAAGGTCGATATACTTTTGACGATGTATGACCAGTTGACCTTTGCACCTCGTGTCAGGTCACTTGAAGGTCAACGAAAAATGTCAACATCGTTTTTCTGAATATTCCGACCCAGTAGTATACGTTTATAGTGGTCGCCAACATTAAACATGACCTTCACCAAATTTACATAGGCCCCCTCCACTAATAGTAGGCTTCCAAATATTTTTGATACTTGCAGTAGGAAGTTTCTTAACCATAATTGAATAACATAAGCTAGGGACCTTAGGAAGCCAAAATCAAATTATTTGAAAAAGAACAAAATAATTGAAGTCTTTATCAGCAAAGTCAAGAATTCCAAGGCCCACAATTAAATAATATTATTCAGGCAGGTTTATATTCTTGCTATCTTTTAAGAGATATCAACTCATATTTATGTCATCAAATACTTTAACAACTGGATGAGAATGATTATCATAAAAATATCCGACAAAGTGCAACGTCCCTTTTTCATACCAGGAATCATAATGAAAGTACTGCTTTGATTTAATCTAAAAATCGTATTAACCCCAAATCCAAGTTATTTTTTGAATCATCATTTCAGACATGAATCACCCAAAGCCTTTCCCTAAAAAAAAATAATGTCCCCTCTTTCCCCTATCCTTGCCCCACTCCAAACAAAATTAATAGCCCTAAGCTGCCATCATCATATTTTCCGTTCGTTGCACCCATTAGAGTGATTAATTTTCCCATTACTCACTTGAAGGGGGTGTCCCCTGACTAGGATAGTTATGTTTCTTCGCCCCGAAAAGCTGCACTTTAGCGCTGTCTCTTCCTATTCAAAATGGCCTCCATTTTATTTATGTAAAACCACCATTATAATTTAATTATATCAGATAAATTTGTCCACGACTACACGAACCCAAGTTTTTAACTGCCTTAAGGGGGCTTAAACATTGGGCGTCCACGATGGCCGCCGCAAGGAGGCATAGTTTGCTAAATGACTTAAATGGCAATTGGTTGAAATAAGAACCGTGATACTTTTGGAGCTCCAAAAAAATTTAAGGCATTTATATTGTACGTACAGACTTGTTTTTTTAAAAATGGCGGTGATTATATTCGCACTTGGGTACGTAAATCTGGGAAGAAAACAAGCCCTACCCATCTTTTCGACGTTATTACCCAACACTTTCTAATAATAAACCCTAAATCATCTCCAATATGAAGAACATATTAAGCGGGGTATTGACTTGTCCTGGAGAGTGCCGTTACTATAGCTGGTTACTACTTGGGCCATATAGGGGGCGTAAGTTTAAACTCCCTTTATGATAGTTCATAGGAAGACACATCTCATATCAACCTGATACAATTAAATCATAATATGGGTGTGGACTGGATTTAAGGGTAACGGGGTTGCCATTGCCGTTTCCCAGTAAAAATAAAAAATACTGCTTATGAAGAAAGGTGAAAAAATTGCTTCATGTAGAAGTAAAATTTAAGATATGGTGACCTAGTTTCTTTCGAGCACATCCATTGCCGATCTTTGTTTCTGACTGGTACCACAGGCTCCTCCTCTCTCTACTGCATAGATCAGCTTCCTTCCAGCGTCTGCAATAATCCATAAGTATGCGAGAAAAATTGGCGGAAAACGTTACAATAGTTTTTCGTTTAGGGTTTCTTATTAGTCCTAAAAAGATGTGCAGGGTGTTTTTCCTCTTGATTTATGTCCCCCGGATCGGGTATAACCGCCACCATCATGAGTTTTATCATTATACGCACTACAATATAATGTCATTAATCTCTTTTTTGGTGCTCTAAAAAATTACCCGCATTCTTACCCCCATTCTATTTGGCAATTTTAGTATATTTACCAAATCATGCTCCTACCGGCGGCCATCGTGGACCTTAAATGATTTTTAACCCACTTCAGGAAGATAGCAAACTTTATTTCGTTTAGTCCTGGATCAATTTCCTATCGCTCATGAAATTACAGTGGCAGTTTTTTCATAAAACAATGGTGGCCTTTTGAAATCGGCAGTACGCGCTAATGTGCAACTTCCGGGCGGAAACATACCTAATCCTAGTTCAGGGGACACCCCCTTCAAGGTGATATATTAAAATTAATCACCAGGTGGTTGCAAAAACTCGATTTTAAGGCCCGTGCAGAAACTGGCTGATGACTATAACAAATATTTTGTTTAAAAACTTTTAATTTTAAAAAGAATCAGAATGTTAATGCATAACTCTGGAGAAAGGTACAATAATGGTGCAATAAAATGGTTAATGACACAAAACTTCCACTAACAGAAACGTCTTGCTTCCATAGTTTGAGAGGAGGAGAAGAATATCATAGGGCCCTTATTTAAGGGAGCCTTCGTTTACCCACACTACAGGTAGTTCGTATGACCCTCTACATCAAGATAGGTAGTAGTAATTAAGAATGTGCTATCACTTTTCAATAGGACAATTTAAGTTACACAGTCAAATTTTAAAATGCCCCATCCTGTTGAAATGTACGCCATATGGTCATCTAAGCATAAGGATTCCAAAATGTATAGTTTGTACCACTACGACCATTGGTTTTGGAGTTATAAGGGTGAAAAATGGCAAAAATGGTAAAAAGGTTAATTCAATTTTGTACAGGGGTAACATTAAAAGTTAATTATAATTTTAAATACGTGCAAAGTATTCCTGAGGTTGAGGACTCCTACAAGTATATTTTGATTATGTTAAATGGTTACTACGGAGATACGGGTTCAAAGAAGGTCACCACCAATTGCATTATGTTGCATATGACCTATTTTGTAGCTAACATGTAACTATGCATTGAAGATGGTACAAAACTATCCTGATTTTGACCACATTAAGCTAGCTGAACAATTCTTTCATTTTTCCAAAATTGGAGCAACTTCTGATTTTGACCCCTGTTACAAATAGAAATTGACCTGTTTTACCATTTGGACCATTTTTACCTATAATCCAAACCAAATAGTACGGGAGATACCAGAATTTAATCCTGATTTTACCAGTGGTCTTGTAGATATTTGCTATAGGGAACATCCTGGGCAATCTGAAAAGCAAATCTTAAGTGTCGCGAGCGGGGAGAGTGGACGTTCAGAAGTCAATGACCTCTAAATGTGAATGTTCTTCACCAATATAGCTATTCTAGCGTTACTGGTCACATATAAAGAGTAAACAAACAAATTGGGTATCGTTTTAAAGAGAAAAAATTATCTATCGATGATACAAATTTGCGCATTAATTGAAGCAGAGCTAAGGATAGGCCAAAAAGTGATGAGTTTTTCAAAATTTTTGCCTACATTTTTTGCCTTACCGGCTGACTATAAATGAAAATGTGTCCCATGAAGCTATCAATATTTTCCTTCATATTTCCCAAATTTGCCCAATATATATGCTAACTCAAACCTGAGAAAAAATGTTTCCCTTCTATGTTTTTCGCCTATGGCATTTAATTGGGACCAACCCGCATATCCGCCTTAATTTTAACCAATTGTGTAATTTTGGTGTTGCCCCTGACAACCAATAATGATAGTTATTCACCCTTCGAAAAAAAGTAAATCTGTCATTCAGGTTAATATGGAATTAATGTCTTAAATTGAATAAAAATGGTCTTCGGGCCCCGATCAGAACCTTTTTGGGGGTCTATAGGACTTTAAACGGGTCTGCAATTGTTCTAACATTTGGGGAAAGCCGACGAAGTACTATCTGCAAGAAATTCGGGGTTATAAGAACCATTTAATAAATTTGAAGAAAGTTCTATAAAGTCCCTTTCTCTTAAACATCCAAGAAAACAGCCTTTGAACATCCATTAATTCTACAAAGGCAAAAATGGTTCTGAAAGGTCTAAGAAAGTTATTGTTTAATTCAACCATTAAGAGCTTCTTAGAGGGCTAAAGGTTTTTGTTTATAAAACCACATAGAGTTTCCTCATGCCCTGGGCATATGTGCTGAAAATGGGTCGCAAATAAATCATGCAAGGTTGTCCCTACAGTGAGCCGAGAAGTCTTCTAGGATATCAGCCACAACGGCCGCAGAATCGAGCCATTCGTCGATTTTCACACCTCTTATTGAATTGTTAAGATAAGTGACACTTCGGGCATAGGATAAGTGACCCCCCCCCAAAAAAAAAAAAAGGTTCGGATTTGCCCAAAACTGATGGCAATTTTAGCTAAGTCAGTGCAATTACTTGGGTCATTTTTTATTAATTATTTCCAAAAATCTGTTTTCGAAAAAGTATAAAAAGAAAAGTTGGCTATTCACCATCGGGAATAACAAGATCATTGAGTTCCAACTTGCAAAAGAAAATATTTGGATTTGTATTCAATTTTCCACCGACTTTTATGGTAAAGAAAAGATCTCAATCAAATTTATTTCGTCTCAACATTTCAATTTACAATCATATGAGCACCCCCCCCCCACAAACACACAAAAAATATTTTTGGTGATAGGCTTCCATGTGAGAGAGAGAAATAGAAAGGAGAGAAAAAGAGAACGAAAAAATAGGTTGAGAGAAAGGGGGAAAGAAGAGGGAAGAAGAACAAAAGAAGATGGGGAAAAGAGAAAGGGAAAAGGCGAAGATTTCGCTGGTCAACCCTTGAATTTCATGATTAACGACTAACAATACAAGATCTTTGAGAAAACCTTGCATTTAACGTACCAGTCGCATGAATCGAAGAAATGTGAGTTTCTTTGATGTATTTTGGTACCAGAGAGAGTATAGGCAGTAGACCTAAGTGTGAAACCTTAATTCGTAACTATCGTTTCTCGTGCAGATATGATAAACAAGGATCCTTGTCTTGTCATAGACCATTCACAAATTTGACGATATAGCAGACCTTATCAGGGGCTAGCTATACAGTGCGTCGATTTTCCTCTCCCTGCTGAAACATACTCACCATTGCCATCCCGAGCAAGAAACCTGGGAAAAACTGTCTTGAAAGGAAGGCTGATAACAAAAATTATAGAAGTCTAAAGGCTACTTTGCCCTGCACCACTAAGGAGCGAATGGTGTGGGAATTTCTCGATGCATGCGCTTTGAAAAGCCATCAAAATAGAAAAGTGAAAAATTCGGTCATGATACAGTCAACCTTGATGAACTTGAGGACTAGGAAGCTCTTATGACGAGAAACCTCAAAAGCTTAGTCGCAGTGACGTGTCTGAATTTTTGGCCAGGAATTGTATCCCCATGCCTCCACTATTTGATGGTGTTGCTAAATTAGTATTGAAACGAACATGCCACTTTGCAGATTCAGTACACATCGTCGGGACAGGGTTAATGCGCCTAAAATCTGTAGATCTGTCAAGGGTGTCCCGGGAGACCACAAGGGTGCAGGCGAAATAGGCCTTCAGATTAACAAGTGTTAGTATCAGCGTCCTCAAGACAACGTTCTCAAGTTTCTTGGTTGGCATGGCAAGGGATGAGTTTGTTACACTAGCAAATAACACTTTATACCTAACCTGACATGCCTGACGAGGTCTGCTATATCTACGAAATTGTGAACCGGGAGTGTTAAAATTGAGATGTGACCATCATGAATGAAAAGCGCACCCTATTCCATGTGAAACTCATTCCTGAGAATGCCAACACCCCGTAATAAATATGCATTCATACACGTCAACAGCAAATTTCGATTCAACGTAGGCACAGCATCGGCAAAACCAGAATGTAGGCCTATATTGACATCTCGTCTGGAAACAGTATTTATGCTGCATTCACAGAATGTGCTTACACCGCAGCTTATGGCAAAACATACATAGCAATATTGATCATCATTCGGTCATGAGGCTATAAAGGAGTAAAGGAGGCTTTGGGAGTTAAAGCGAAGGACAACACTTTTGAGGAGTGAAATGAAGGACAACCACGAAAAGAGATGGAAAAATTCCATCTTTGGGAGTGATGTTCACTCGTTTGAGGGGAAATTCACTTTTTTGAGTACAAACCACTCATTGGAGTGTTATTTTAAAAACAGTTTCACATTTTGGGGAGTGACTTTTTCTACTCGTTACTTTAGAGAGTGAAGATACGAAATTGGCCAGTCGGAAAGATCCGTCTGAGTCTGGGCACTAATATGCTACTGATGCGGAATGGATAGTTAATAAGTAACATGAGTAGGCTAACGAGTTACAGTGATGTCAAGAGGGTGTTTTTGATCAATCCACAATGCAATGCAATGCAATGCAAGTGCCTTACTTACTGGTACTAAAACATGTCAGTGCTTAGGGATAAAAAGTGTTCCACAAGTTTAAGAACACAGACATGTCATGATCATGCTAAAATCCTAAGTACAACGCTTTGTGGGCAGTTATGTGTTACGAATGGATTTTTGTGGAACCCTAGTCATGTGAAATTCCCAAAATGTTGCATGGTGGGATGATCGATACACCATCGGAGGATGTTATGTCTGTATAATAAGTGAATATGCATGCCTGACGTTGTTTTCTGGGGAAATGACATAGGGAAGTGTTATATGTGCGGCCTTTAAGACACCAGTTTTGCGCCCTCCAGCCGTCTATAAGACCCCGCCGGTTAAGATAATTCAGTCTAATGGTCCCTTTGAAATGTTTGCCTCTGAAGCTAAAATTGTACGCCGATTTTAGTCCAAAAACCTGCAACTTCCTCAAAACTTTCATTTCCTAAAGGCTTGCTTTGAGAGACAAAATCAGTTCCTAAGCCCCCAAGTTCGGAAGTCAGGGCTGCAAATATGCCTAACAAAACTAAGTGATACCCTTACGATGTTTACCTAGCAAGGATTGCACCATTCATGTACAAACATATGCATAATTGCTTACACACAAGAACCTTTTGTCCTACAAACAGAGTCCTAATATCTTCAGGGGGGGAAACTGTCGAGCCATTTGCTTATAGAACGTTAATGGTTCTTCAAAGGGTGTTAATTTTCTTGGCGGTGTAAGGTAACTTTCATAGAGCTTTCCTCAAATTTTAGAACCATTTCATACCATTTTAAGGTTCTGCCGAGGGCCACAAAAAAGGTTCTGAAGAATGGTGCTGAAGAACCATTTTTTAGTTATTTAGACACCTAATCATATACTGATGCAGATTTACAACTTTTTTCGAAGGGTGCATAGAACGATCAATTATATTTGTGTCAAGGGCCAACAGCCAAAAAGTAGCAAAATTGGTTAACACACGGACATTTGAGTGGTCAATTAAATACCATACGCCACAAATATAGAGAGAAACATTTTTTCTCAGGTGTAAGTGGCATATATATGGGTCAAATTTTGGGAAAATTGCAGGAAAACTATTGATCGCTCATGGTCCAATTTTCATTTATATTCAGCCGGTAAGGCAAAAAATACAAAAAGTGAAAAAATCATCACTTTTTGGCCTTAACTAGCTACTGATTCATTTAATAGCGCAAATTGATATCATCTAATAGATAATTTTATTTTTCTTTAAAAATGATCCCAAATTGTTATGTTACTTTTATATGTGACCAGTAGCGCTAGAATAGCTATATTGGTGAGCAACATGCAAATTTAGGGTCATTGACCATCTAGTCCACGCTCCACCGCTCACGACACATAAGACTTTGCTTTTCAGATGGCCAAGGATTTGTTGTGGTTTTCTTGTGGTTATATATAAAATATCGTAACAAGAACCCTGGTAAAAAATCAGGATTTAAATTGCTGGTATCTCCCGTCTACAATGGTCATAGATGGGTACAAAATAACTTTTTGGAATCCTTATCACTAGACGGACAATATGGCATACATTTCAACATGATTGGAGCATTTTAAAAATTTTACCCCTGTGTAAACTGTAATTGGCCCCTATTGAAAAAAGTGATACCACAATTTGAGAGTACTACCTACCTAGCATTGATGTAGAGGGTCTATACTAACTACCGAAGCTGTCAAACCTTTTCTGTAGTGAGGGGTAAACGATGATGTTTGACCAGGGTCCGAGCTCCTCCTCTATTACGGGTCTGCTCAACTTGCTTTAACTTACTTTTAAAATTCAAATACAAAGAATTCAAACTTATGGAAAAATTTACACCAAGATATTTAACTTATTAGAGCCCCCATTTTAACCCTTGGTCATGAAAAGGGAAATCTTGAATGACAACCCATTTTAGAACCAATCCATAAAGATTCTGATTTAGACAAGTTGACCTTACAACCAGAACATTTGCCAAAAAATAATCAAGAATTGAAAACAGATTCTCTAATGAATCCTTTGAGCCATCAATATAACAGTTTCATCAGCAAGCATAGATACTTTTAATTCCTTATCGTTTACCTTAACACATTGGCATGGTAAAATTGGGCATCTTTGAAAAATGCCTCTTTATTAATTGGTTTGATTAAGAACATATTATTAAGAAATAAGATTTTTTACAAAAATTAAAGGTTTTAGCTTATTTAATAAAATTTTCAACAAATTTAAAATATTCCAAAACAGGAAAAAGGAATTCATGACTGCCACTATCAAATGCCTTTTCTTTGTCTAATAAGAGGACAACAGCTGGGATATAAATTCATTCAGTGCATTCCGGGGCGTAACAGGGGTCAGAGGTGGCAAATTCCCGGTTTTTAAAGCGGCACTGGCACATTTTCAGAAAATATCAAATTTTTTCAATTTGCTTGCAAATGATAGTCTAGGAAAATAAAGATCATTTTACACGAGGTAATTTGTAGGCTAACTTTTAAGTTTGCCGTAACTTTAATCAACAAATGTGTCTATTACATGAATATCATAGACTCATATTCATTGATATTAAAACCGCAAAGGTCACAGACTGGTAAAACAAGGTGCATGCTGTGGGAATCAACTGCAGCGTGGGTTTGTTGTGTTTAACGCCATTTCCGCGTCGTCTGCTGAATTAATGTCACCAAAATCGTTTGGTTTACCCTTAAGCGCGCTGATTTAGGCTTAATAATTTCAGGTTAGGGCTAATGTATACAAGCTTTACAACCATGCAAAAATATCAATTTTGAACAATCTAGAGGGCACACTATTTTTCAAATGGGCCAGTGTCTCTTTAAGCAGATTTCCCCGGTTGGAGGTGGTTTTGAGGCAGATTTTCCTGGTTGGAGGTGAAAATTCATGGTGAGCAGGCAAAAAAGGGTTGATTTGGCATGATGTTAAAGCTCTTTTCACGGTGAAAGCTCTCTGGGTGGCAAGCTGCTCCCCTGCACCCCACCCCCGTCTATTACGTTACTGGTGTATTCAATAACGCCCAAAAAATACAATGCTTGAATGAGCTCAATAGCATCATGATAAAGCTGTTGCAGGTAAAGATGTCTCATATCTCTGGGGCGGATTTAGAGGGGGGGGGGGGCGCACCCGGCGCGCGCCCCCTCTATTTTTGGCAGAGCACATGGTGCCGGGCGCCGCATATAGGGCGTCAGGCGCCCTGTATAGATCTAGAAAAATGATCTTTTGCCGCACGGGCGCCCTGTAGATCTCTAAGAACGACGGTACAGGGCATCGGACGCCGTGTTGATCAAGAAGAATGACTTTTTGTGGGCGCCCAGGTCGACGAAGTATGTTACTTATTTGTTGTGTTTTTTAATGCTTGACAATGAATTCCCCCTTAAGAATTTCGAACCGACTGAAATAAAATTGGCGCCCCCTCTATTGAGAATTCCTGGATCCGCCCCTGTAGCCAAAATGGAAGAGATGATGTCCATCATCAACAAAAGGACAACCAGCTGCAGATGAACAGGCATCGTCTAATTCAGGAAGGTTGACATGTTCACAAATACCGACATTTGTAACATTCGAGCTATGAAGCATTATCAGCCACTTAAAATCCATTAGATTTCATTGATTGATTAAGGTAACTTTGTTTGGTAAAGGTGTCATATAGAAGTCCCAAGTATGGAAATGAGGTATTATAATTGATTCTGTCATACGCTGCAGTGTGCAGTAGCGCTTGACGGAAAAAGCAATACCTCATTTGGGACTTCTATATGAAACGTCTTCCCAAGGCAATTTTGGAACAAATACCATAAATACTAACAACATTGGAGCCATTTTAAATTTGGCGGCCATTTTGTGCTGATTTGGCAGCCATTTTGAATTTTTTAAAGATACATATATCCCTTTTAAATCCCTAAATGTCATTTTTGCCACTTTTCAAAAATCACGGGTGGACCATTTGCCTTGTGTTTATGGGAAAATTGCTCCTTGAGCTAACAAGACAAATAACGCTACCTCCTTTTTTTGCGGTGATCGTCAGGTTAGTAATCATTTTCCTCTTGGGACGTAAGGGATATAAATAACATTCAAATTATGAGCTATTACCAGCCATTCGAAATCAATTAAGATTTCATTGATTGATTAGGTAGCTCTGTTTAAGCACAAATACCATAAATTATGGTATTTGTGCAATATGGCAGTCATTTTGAATTTGGCGGCTATTTTGTATTGATTTGGCAGCCATTTTGATTTTTTTTTAAAATTCAAATACACCATTGAGATTGTCTTAATATTCAAAATTAGTTTATCACACAAAATAATGACAGTAACATCAATATATTCAGTAAAAAGGATGTTTTTAAGGCCTAAATTCAAAATGGCCGCCACCATACCAAGATGGCCGCCAAAAATTGCAAACATATTTTTTTGATAATATTATGATATATTCTGAAGAAAAGGTCTGGTTTGCAAGAATCAACCCGAAAATCCCACTCAATTACACAAGAGCATACACTATTATCTCCCTTAAGCTATGGTGAAGTGTTTCTATTCTCTATGTGGGAAAAGTGTGGGTAATGGGGATTGATTTTAACCCAAATGTAGAATTTTTTATGGATTAGTGTTTCACTATGAATAAGTGAAACAAAAAACTCGCTTAAAGCAATATTAACACCATTTTTCAAAAAGTTTGCGATTTTTACACGGTTACATTGGTAACTGGTTAGTAAACTATAACTGTGAATGGCTAAGCTCGAAAATGTCTATATGTCACAAACGAAGGAATAATAATTATTATCTGAGATCCCGATAATAATTCAACGGCTGCTGGAAACGGCCTTCCAATGTGAAATAGCCGGGAAATAGCGTCATGTACGTGTCTACGCTCATCCATTAGTTGTTTTATTGGTTCAGGCAAGTCAAGTTAGAGGTTATTTTCACGAGGTGGTACTATTTCATCACGGACGGACATAAACGTAGCGTTTCCAACTCTGCCGTTAAGTCCAATCTGGGATTCCAATGCTAATTACCAAATCGCTTATTTTATGATAAATACGCATTTTTTTTACAATTCTCGCGTTCGCAGGTATAGTTTCCTATCCAATTACCAACGTAACTGTGCAAAAATATCACATTTTGAAAATTGGGGGCGCTCTTCAAAAATGTGCCATTATTGCTTTAATAATGTCATAGGAAGAAAGTGACTGATTTCAAACCTAATTATCTCCCTGAAGCTACAGTGAAGTTTTTCTATTTTCTTTGTAAGAAGAGTGTGGACAATGGGGACTGATTTGAAGCCAAATGCAATTTTTTCATGGATATTTTGTTTTTCACTATGAATAATTGAAGCAAAAGACTCGCTTAATTAATTATGTCATAGGAAGAAAACGACTGATTTGAAACATAATTATCTCCCTTAAGCTACAGTGAATTTTTTTTTTCTTTTTATGAAGAGTGTGGGTAAAGGGGATTGATTGGAAGTTAGATGCATTTTTTTTCATGGATTTGTTTTTTTTTCACTATGAATAATTGAAACAAAAAAACTTCCTTAATTATATTATGTGAAGAAAACGCCCCATTTCAATCTTAATTATCTCCCTTAAACTACTATGAAGTGTTTCTATTCTCTGTATGTGGGTAATGGGGATTGATATGAACCCAAATGCAGAATTTTTTATGGATTTGTTTTTTTCACTCTGTATAATTGAAGCAAAATTTCGCATAATTATGTCATAAGCAGAAAACTACTAATTTCAAACCTAATTAGCTCCCTTAAGATACGGTCAAGTTTTTCTATTTTCTTAGTGAGAAGAGTGTCGGTAATGGGGATTGATTTATGTTAAATGCAAACTTTTTCATGGATTTTTTTTTCACTATGAATATTTTAAACAAAAAAACTTCCTTAATTATATTGTATGAAGAAAACGACAAATTTCAATCGTAAATATCTCCCTTAAGCTATGGTGAAGTTTTTCTATATTCTTTGGAAGAAGAGTGTGGGTAATGGGGATTGATTTGAAGTCAAATAAAAAGTCGCTTAATAAATTATGTCATAGAAAGAAAACGATTGATTTCAAAGCTAGTTATCTCCCTTAAGCAACGGTGACGTTTTTCTATTTTCTTTGTACGAAGAGTGTGGGTAATGGGGATTGATTGGAAGTTAGATGCAATTTTTTTCTTGGATTTGTTTTTTTTTCACTATGAATGATTGAAACAAAAATTTCCTTAATTATATCATGAAGAAAACGACAACTTTCAATCCTAATTATCTCCTCTAAGCTACGGTGAAGTGTGTCTATTCTCTGTGGGGGAAGAGTTTTCTATTTTCATTTTAATAAAGAGTGTGGGTAATGGGGATTGATGTGAAGTTAAATGCAGATTTGTTTTTCACTATGAATAATTGAAACAAAAAACTCGCTTAATTATGTCATAAGTTTTTCTATTTTCATTTTAATAAGAGTGTGGCTAATGGAGATTGATGTGGAGTTAAATGCAATTTTTTTATGGATTTTTTTTTCACGGTGAAGTTTTTCTATTTTCTTTGTAAGAAGAGTGTGGCTAATGGGGACTGATTTGAAGTTAAATGCAAATTTTTAATGGAATTTTGTCACTGTGAATGATTGAAACAAAAAAACTTCCTTAATTATATCATATGAAGAAAACGACCTATTTCAATCCCAATTATCTCCCTGAAGCTACGGCGAAGTGTTTCTATTCTCTGTATGGGGAGAGTGTGGGTAATGAGGATTGATTTGAGCCCAAATGCAATTTTTTTATGTATTTGTTTTTTACTATGAATAATTGAAACAAAAAACTCGCTTAATGATGTCATAGAAAGAAAAACTGATTTCAAACCTAATTATCTCCCTTAAGCTACGGTGAAGTTTTTCTATTTTCTTTGTAAGAAGAGTGTCGGTAATGGGAATTGATTTGAAATGAAATGCATATTTTTTCATGGATTTGTTTTTTTCACTATGAATAATTGAAACAAAAATTAAATTCCTTACTTATATCATATGAAGAAAACGACCTATTTCTTTCCTAATTATCTAAGTGTATTTTCTTTGTGGGAAGAGTGTGGATAATGGGGATTGATTTGAATACAAATGCAATTTTTTTATGGATTTATATTGTTTCACGTTGAATAATTGAAACAAAACAATTGTTTAATTATATCATATGAAGAAAACGACCGATTTCAATCCTAATATCTCCCTTAAGCTACGGTGAAGTGTTTCTATTTTCTGTGTTGCAAGAGTGTGGGCAATGGGGATTGATTTGAACCCAAATGAATTTTTAATGGATTTTTTTTTCACTATGAATATTTGAAACAAAAAACTTGCTTAATTATGGCATTGGAAGAAAACGACTGATTTCAAACCTAATAATATCCCTTAAGCTACGGTCAAGTTTTTCTATTTTCTTTGTAAGAAGAGTGTGGGTAATGGAGATTTTTTGGGGGCATTTTCAATATTTTTTTTATTGAATTATTTTGTTTCAATTATAACATAAATTCATTTAAATACTTTGAATAATTTTCTTAAACATATCAACATATATACCCATTCTGCTTATTTCAGTCTGCAATTGATAATTAAGATAGGTCTTGAAACAGGCTAATATATTGGCATTTTTCAGGGCATTTTTGTCATATTTGTGTTTACACCAACTTTTGAAGATAGTATATTTTGCCATTGTTAAGATCAAATTGATAAATCTTCGTAGGATTACAATTCCAGTGTTTGATTGAAATCCAAATATTATCGTTTCAAAGTTAATATTTAATTTCAAATTGAAAACGCTATAAAAAAATATAGCTAATTGTATTCCAAAGGCTTTTAACATGCATGCATGAAATAAACATGTGCTCATAATCATCAATTACATGACATAACAAACATAGGTCTGAATCCACTATATTCCATCTTTTTAACAGTTTCCCTGAAGGCAAAATCTGATGCAAGATTTTAAAATTAAATTCGACAAGTTTCATATTATCGGTGAGGTTTGTTGTTTGAGAGACCCAGACATTTGCCCAATTAACATCAAATTTAAATAATAAATTCCAAGAACTTTCACAATGACATCGGGATATTTTGTTTTCCAAAAGAGAAGAATATATTAATCCAGAGTATATTTTGTTAATGTTGCAACTGGTGAATATCTTCTCATTCCACCTAATCGTGTTTTTGTCGAACATTTGTTTTACAATTCCACCTTTTTTAATAGAGATTCGCCAATCTCTTGGAAGACTTTGTAATATCAACTTGTACTCGCTAAGGAAGTTATTCGTTTTAGTTAATTTATACTTAATCACCAACATAATCAAAACCACTTTTTAGCCAATGATCTATAAATAAACATGACCTGGGTAATGGAGATTGATTTGAAGCCAAATGCATTTTTATGGATTTTTTTTCGCTATGAATAATTGAAACAAAAAACTTCCTTAATTATATCATATGAAGAAAACGACCGATTTCAAATCTAATTATCTCCCTTAAGCTACGGTAAAGTTTTTCTAATTTCTTTGTGGGAAGAGTGTGGGTAATGGGGATTGATTTGGACTCAAATGCAATTTTTTAAATGTATTTTTATTCACTATGAATAATTGAAGCAAATAAACTCGCTTTATTATGTCATAGGAAGAAAACGACTGATTTCAAACCTAATTATATCCCTTAAGCTACGGTGAAGTTTTTCTATTTTCTCTGTCGGAAGAGTATGGGTAGTGGGGATTGATTTGATCCCAAATTATTTTTTCACTATCAATAATTGAAACAAAAAACTTTGCCACAGACGTTACGTTTGAATTAAGACTATGATGAAAGTTTAGTACAAGATAATTGTAACAATGATAAGAACCATTTACAAGAGTGTCAATGTGGTAAATTCCGAAATTCGGTTCCCGAAAAGTTCTTGCAGACGATTTCTGATAGCCTGGGAACTAGCAGACATTTGTAACACATCTAGAGTACGAAAGGTTTGAGTGGTGAAATATGTAGACAGCCTGACCGAAATCCCTGAAACGTGATTCTTAGGTGCTGCAAATTTGGTATTAAGGAGGGGGCCTAGACAAAGATTGTACAGGGATCATTTTTTAAATTGATCCAATCGTGTTGAAAAGTATACCACGTTATTTGTCTAACCATAATGATTCAGCAAAGGTATAGTTTGTACTATCTACCGTCTTAAGTTTCAAGCTAAAACAGCAAAAATCAATAAAAAAGGTAAATTTTAGTTGTACAGGGGTAAAATTTTAAAGTTGCTCCGATTTGGATACAAAATCGTGTAAATTATTGGTGGAGCTCATAGGATTAAAATAAGGAATAGTTTTGAGTGTCTCAAATGCTAAGTTACCAAAGTAGAGGGGAAACAAGGTCAAGTCCCATTGAATGCAACGGACGTTGACCATCTGTTCCCCCTACACTGTTATTAAACTCTATTTGCATTTGACAAAAAAAAAAAACAAAAACAAAAACAAAAACAAAGCAATAAATATAACAATAAAATATATAACCCAATTAGAATTTTTCATATTTTCCATAAACCTGCATTTGAAAGAAAAACAAAGCAATAAATATGCATTTCCTTTTTTTTTCATTCTGCACCTGTTTTTGAATGAAATGCCATTTCCATTCTATATACATTCTAAAAAGGAGTGTAGGAGACGACTGACATTTTGGAACTAAGGCCTATATTATTGCTGTCCTTTTCTTTTTTTCTTTTCCAGAAAAATCTCCAATTTTTTGCGAAACCGTTTTTTCGTTTGCATATATAGGATGATTAATCGAAAATATAAGTAAATGCTGTTACCAACTGCTTCTCCACAAAATAGCCTGTGTAGGTAAACTGTATACTACAGTATATGGAAGTTAATGAACAAAGATATGCGATGAAAACCAAGAAATCAGTGGGGCATGGAGAAGTGGAGGACGGATGAGTGATGGGCAAAGGGACTAGGAGAGTCTGCTGAAAATAGAACAATAAGAGTTAGTGAACAAGGGGATGGGTGATAATGACCCTGAAATCAGTGGGGCATGGACAGGGTAAAAGCTGAAAGAGAACAATGGGATGATGGGTAGCTTAAAATGGAAGACATAATAATCAAAGGATGGGTCAAAGAAGACATGGAAATGAGAAACCTGAAAGAAAAAAAGGGGGGTTAAAGTATTTGGAAATAGAAACAACAAACATCAAGACAAAGCATAATAATAATAATAATAATAATAATAAAATAGTGAACAAGAAAATCACCCGTATTTTCAATGATCACTTTAAGTACTAATCTTGGTAAAACGCTGGCTACTGTCTGTTCAATTAACTTAGATGTCTGGTTTTAATTAATTATTTCTTTGGACCTAAGACGTTTTCTACCAGACAAAAGGAATGGGAAAATTTAAACCTTCAAATCTATTGAAATCTGAGTATTTTACCCTCATTTTGAAATGAGCGAATAAAGATTTGGTACCATTAGTAATAACGTTCTGTGGAAGGTTCCATTGACTCCACTGTGTAGGTGGGAAAAGTTGTCGGAGGAGGAGATGATTTACGATCAATATTTTCCGCCGCTGGTATGAAATGAATAATGCCAACTTAGTTACACAGGATGAAAGCCGAACCGTTGTTAGGCTGTTATTATTTGCACTGAATTTTCGCAATACAAACGAGTATCTAAGGTTCCACATAGCATAACTTGAATGGACGGCGTTACAGGAGAGCTGTATGATTCTTTTGTTCGTAACCATTGAATAAAATAGACAGGACCTCTATTAAAAATATATGCCCATACACTCTCCAACAATTGCAAGCAAAGCAAGGTCCACGAATCAATAATCGTTCGTAACATGCTTTTTAAGCGCCCCTGATTCGTGAATGGGTCTGCCATAAAAGTTTCAGAGTCAAAAGTCAATATTCACCTGGACCCAGTTACTTGTCGTTTGCCAAAAGAATTAAGAGAAAATTGAATAAAAATCCAAAGAAGAAGTGTTTTCAAGTTAGAACCCAATGATCTTGTTAGGTCCAATAATAAATAACAACTTTTCTTTCATGATATTTTTTCGAAAACATATATTTTTGGAAATAATCAATAAAAACCTGGTAAAAGTGCTGGCACCGATGACATAGACCCTGGCATTGCTAACAAAACATTTGAACACATCATATCAGCTCTTATATACATCTTCAACCAGTCACTCAACTCAGGTATAGTTCCCAATAAGCTTAAACCAGCCAAAGTCATTCACATCTTCAAAAGATCCTTGAAAAAATTGTGCACAATCGTCTCTTCACTTTTCTAAACAAACATAACATTCTCGTTGATGCACAGTACGGTTTCAGATCCAAGCGTTCCACATATATGGCTCTCCTTGAACTAACATCCAGTCTTAATCAAGCACTTAAAAACAAATATCACACTATGGGAATCTTCCTGGACCTCTCCAAGGCATTCAACACAATAGATCATAATCCGATCATAATATCCTCCTTTATAAGCTTCAACACTATGGTGCTCGTGGTGTTGTCTTGGACTGGTTCAGAAGTTACCTCGCAGACCGAACTCAATCTGTTTACGCCCACTTAACACAATCACCCTTCGCTGAAATTACAGTGGGTGTTCCACAGGGCTCCATTTTGGGTCCGCTACTCTTTATCATTTACATGAATGATATCACAAACATATCTAACACACTCAAACTTATCTTATGTGCAGATGACACGAACATCTTCCTCTCAGACTCAAACTTAAACTCGCTTTTTCGAAACATTAACCTTGAGCTCACAAAAATCACTGACTGGTTCCGAGCTAATAAACTGTCTCTTAACATATCAAAAACTAACTATATACATGCTATTCTCATCTCATCATACTAATCATAACCATACAGTTACCATTGATAACCAATTGATCACAAGTTCATACTACTACAAGTTTTTGGGCATCACCATTGATGATAAACTCACAACCAGCACATTAACTCCACCATTACCAAAACCTCACATGCAATAGGTACCATCTACAGAGCAAGACACCACCTACCACCCCACATATTAAAAACATACAACACAATCGTTCTTCCACACCTTACATACTGCAATATCATATGGGCCTCAAACTTCCAATCACGACTAAATCAGCTCAACATCACTCAGAAATGGGCTATCCGTACGATCACTAACTCACCTTATAGAACTCACACCTTGCCATTATTTCATTCCCCCAAGACACTAAAAATAACTGACATTAACAAACTCCAGGTCGCACTCTTTATGCATGACTATCACCATAACAACCTACCTCCTAACTTCAAAAATTACTTTGTGACAAATAGACAAATACACAATTACAACACTAGGCAATCCGACCAATATCACCTTCCTCTACCCAAAACCACCAAAGAAAAACATCATATTCTGTACCATGGTGCAAAAACCTGGAACGATCATCCGAAATCAATCACAAGTCATCTATCACAAACAAAAACAACTTCAAAACACGCCTCAAGCTTTTTTACATTGATACATACAATATATCCTGACTTGCCGTTCATCTTCCCATCCTTCATTGATCTGCAAAACTCCACTTTCACTTTGTTCTCACTCTCCTCTCACTCTCTCCCTCCTCTTTCTCTCTCACTCCCCATCTATCCTTTTTTTCTCTTCTACTCTCGTTTACCGCCCACCTTATTCAGACTGCCGAAGCCATTTTACCCCTGAGTAAATTATGTTGGACCAATCTCCTCACCTTTCTTTTCTTCACAATGGTCCGTGTATTTGTTGTTAATATTGTCGTGTCTATTTCTTGTCTGACTTTAACATGCCTGTGCATATGTACATATATGTGTTGCATACATGTATGTACTTATGTGTACGTACAATGTACGCATATTATATGTGTAAGTGTGTATATATGTATGTGTGTGTGTGTTTGTACACGTATGTATATGTACGTTTTTAATGTGAATAATGTATGTATATATGTATTTATAAGTATGTGTGTATGTGACATGTGTATGTTTTTTGTCTTTAAAACTTCTTTTGCCACTTCGGTCATTGGTACTCCCTTAATCGCGTCTTTAAATTATAGTCTCATTTTTTTGTCTCGTTTGTATTTCCTGCTTCAAATTTTCACTTATCTATTTCCTAGACCGCTTCATAATGCTCATCATTGTATGTTGTAAGTTTAGGTAAGTTACCTTTAGCAAGGGCCTCCACCTCTTATAAGCTTCCAGGAGTTGTCCAGTGGAGGTCCTAGCATTCGATATTTCTTCTCCAATGCTCAATTAATTTATTTTCAAATTGTATCTGTTCTACTTTGTATATAAATTTACATTTATTTCTTTGTAATCTTTGTATTGGCTGAATAAATTGATTTGATTTGATTTGAAGCCTAAATAAAAAAAAAACATGAATAATGCTATGTCAAGCAAGGTGAAAAAGCACAGATATACCTGAAAAAGAGAAGCTGCAAAAAAGGGGAAAAAGGGAGGTTACTAATGAGTGAAATAAGGAACCTAGTCGTTCCCTTCCTGGATGTTGAGACCATGGGGCTGGATGGTGAGTAGACGCTTCATCCACACCTTTTCTCTGCTGAGACGGACAGTGTCGGGCGGTTGCCAAGAGATTCAATACCCTGTAAGATCATATCAGAAATAGTATGGTTAGGTAAGTTGAAGTGCTGACCCACCGGTGTTTCCTACTTGTTGGTGTTGACTGTGGACCTATGGCCATAGAAGCGTCTCTTCAGAGGAGTCTTAGTTTCCCCAACATACTGGACTCCACACACTCTGCAAGAAATAAGATAAATGACATTAGAAGTACTACAGGTGATGTTAGGTCACTTTTGATTTTCTTGTTCACTATATATTATTATTATTATTATTATTATTATTATACTAATAGTGGTTTAAGGGGAAATTCTCTTTTGTTATTCAGGAAAGTAGGACGTTAGGGGGAATTTTCGGTTCGCCTTAGCGTCCTCCTTTGTTTGCGCTTTATTCCATCAAAGGATATGAATATTAATTTATGCAAATTAGGTGGAATAACAAAGGCTAGTAATTTAAATAATAAAGAGAGCTCATTATAAACTAATGAATAATTAATATTTCGCCTTATTCCACTTTTATTATTATTATTATTATGCTTTGTCTTGTTATTTGTTGTTTCTATTTCCAAATACTTTAACCCCCCCCCTTTTTTTCTCTTTCAGGTTTCTCATTTCCATGTCTTCTTTGCCCCATCCTTTGATCATTATGTCTTCCATCCGAAGCTACTCATCATCCCATTATTCTCTTTCAGCTTTATCCTGTCCACGTCCCACTGATTTCAGGGTCATTATCACCCACTTCTTCTTCTTATCGTGTCCAAACACTGTGGTTCTCAAATATGATCCAGCCAGAGACGGGTACAACGTCTGGCTGCTTCACTGAATTCCGCAAGGTCCTTGTTTGTCACCCACTAACTCTTATTGTTCTATTTTCAGCAGACCCTCCTAGTCCCTTTGCCCATCACTCATCCGTCCTCCACTTCTCCATGCCCCACTGATTTCTTGGTTTTCATCACATATGGAATATGGAATGCGCATTCAAGTGAGGAGGGGCCAGTGAGGAGCTCCAGAACTGGTCACCAAAATTCTCTTTTTTAAAGAGAATTACACCTGATTCTATACATGGTGTATCTTTACAATCAAATGATGTACCCTCTCTGAGACTTCCATTTGTAAACATCTCCCTGTGGCCATAAATTTGTCAACTCTTTGGATACAACCATATTCCTCCATGACAGTACAGGAATAGAACTAGAAATTCTGCAGTATAACCCAGCTGAACCTGTTGTACGACTAGGCTCATGCATGAGTGAACACACAATCTGTGTGTTAAGATCATCAATCAATGGTGTTTACTCCAAGCTTAGCAGCGCGCTATTCAAGTACAAGTCATTACTGCATGCATCCTTAAGGCTGACACCCTACTATCAAATGCACGAAGGTGAGACCGTTCTTTATTATTTATTAACATGTCAATGATGTTGCGGCAGAATCTTTCAACCACTGGATTGGGTCTAATTTTAACTACATTGCATGTATCTGGATTCTACTGCCAGGATGATGATGATGCTAAATCCTTCCTATGTGACATAACTAGAGTTAAACTCTACTCAACTTATAAGCAAACAGTAAACAGTCCAATATGTAAACAGAAATCTCGGCATCATTTCTCTGCCCCTCATTGTTACTATGTGAATTCAAATGCAACATTTCAAATAGATCTTTGTATCTGTAATGATATCGAAAGTAACCCTGGTCCTGATTCTCAGGCTCCTAACCAAATAAAGTCTCTTAATCATCCCAACTATGATCAAGTTGATCGCACAGACATTGACTCTGAGAACTGCATCGATTCATTGTTATATTTGAAGGGTATTAAAATAGCTTTCTTGAATACTGACTCAGTACTTGGTGACGATAACTCAAAAATTGATAGTCTTCGTATGGTATTAAGTAAAAAGCCTATTGACATCTTTTGTCTAAATGAGACGAAACTCTGGAGTCAAATAACATCTGTGGAGGTTCATATAGATGGATACTCCCTATTCCGTCATGATAGAAACCGCAGGGGTGGCGGTGTTGCCATTTATGCAAGCAATACATGTATGCTGAAATGTTTGTGAGTCAATTGAATCAACTTGGGTTGAAATCAACCTAAAACAAAGCAAACATTTACTTGTTGGTACTATTTATAGACCCCCCTTTTTTTTTTTTTTTTTTTTTCCCCCCCCCCCCGTTATCAAAAGTCGCATTTCTGTGTTTACTCAATGATCATCTTCTTGATGTTACACAAAAAGCAGGCAACAGTAACATAGTTGTGAATGGTGATCTAAATCTTAATCTTTACAAACCTGAAACTGCGAAGATCAGGAAACAATTATGTCAGCAATTTCAGTTACTAGAACTTATCGTTTAATAGAGTTTAATAATGACTCTTTTAAAGAAGATCTGAATAGCACCAAATGGAATTCTGTTTTGCAGGCAAATTACCCGGATGCAGCTTGGTGTTTATTTAAAGAGAAATTTATTGCGATTTATGACAAACATGCCCCGTTTATTGAAGTAACCAGCCCCCTTGGTTTAATGATGAGTTGTTGTCTATATCAAAGGATCGTGACTACTATAAAGGTAGAGCAATTAAATCCAAAAGTGCTAAGGACTGGATATATATCGCAGTGTTAGAAATCAAGTCAACAACACGATAAGGTGGCTAAAAAGTTTTACTATACCAATACTATTGAAGGGAACAACCACGATAGTAAGATGTTATGGAAAACAATTAGATCTCTTTTGCCAACAAAAAACAAAGATAATGTTAAAGAAATCATTGTGGATGGTAAGCGCCTGTCAGACCCCCAAAAAGTAGCTAATAATTTCAACCGATTTTTTATTGAAATAGGCTTAAAACTTGTCTGTGAGTTTGATAACGAAACCAGTTGTAAAAGTGTTGATTTTTTGAGCTATGAGGGCAAACCCTTCAAGTTTTTTTGATATTGAGATTGATTATGTTCTCAAGCAATTAACAAATCTTGGAGTTAACAAAGCCACCGGCATTGATGGCCTGAGTTCACGGTTAGGGCAGGTGCTAATCAGATTGCAAAACCTTTAACCCATATCATGAATCTTTCATTATCCACTGCCATTATACCCACTGAATGGAAATACCAATGGTTACTCCTATCTTTAAGGATGGTTCAAAAACTGATTGTGGTAATTATAGGCCCATATCAGTGTTACCCGTGATCTCTAAAATCCTTGAAAGGGCCATTCACAAACAGGTCTATGATCATTTACAAACAAACGCACTTCTGTGTAAAAACCAATCAGGCTTCAGAGAGCAGCATTCCACCTTGACTGCAATCACCGATGTAACTGATTACCTACTCCATAATATGGATAATGGAGATATTACCGGCGCTGTTTTTGTAGATCTAAAAAAGGCGTTTGACACTGTAAACCATCAGGTGCTTCTATCTAAGTTAAAATAGCATGGTGTCAAAGGTAATGAATGGAATTGGTTTTTGAACTACCTTAGTAACCGCCAACAATGTACTGTAATTGACAACATCAGCTCGGCCCTTTTGCCGGTGAGTGTTGGTGTACCACAGGGCTCCATTTTGGGCCCTTGTTATTATTTTTATCAATGACCTGCCTGATGTCCTTACTGAAAGCGGGGTTGCTCTTTATACTGATGATACAGCCATCATGTATAAATCCAAATCTAGGTCTGACATTGAAACTATTCTTAACAGGGAGCTTGTTAGAATTGCTGATTGGATGCATGTTAACACATCTGTTAACGCCTCTAAAACCAAGGTGATGTTGTTTGGATCTCACCAAAAGTGAGAAATACCACCCTTGATATTCGTCTTAAACACGAAAACTTTATGTCTTTAAATTAGTACATGTTGAACTGTATTTTTGTGAAAATTTCATATACAATCTTGCAACCAAGGTTTTTCTAAATCAAAATTGTATGAGGATTCCAAAAATCATGGATGTCATTTTTTTTAAAATGTGTTCTTAGATGTATTCTGGGGGGGGGGGCAAGGTTTATACAGGGGTCAAAATATAAAAGGGGCCAAAATGTGTTTTAAAGTATACCATCATGTTCAGTACCTTTCAAGGATTACTGAAAGGTATAGTTTGCCCTACCTGAAGGTTATAGTAAAAGAGTTACAAGGCAAAACGGGTTCAAGGTCACACTGGGGGTAAAACTTCAGATTCAACGGTTTGTTTTAAAAATGGTGCCAAATTGTTCGTCTTACTATATAGAAGCCGAAAATATACAGGTCGAGTTGTCAATGACGTTTTGATGATAATTAAGAGGGCAAATATGGCCGTGGTCCACAGGGTCTATGGGAGACCACTAATTATATCTGTAAAAGTCTCACTTTGAAAGGTGAAACACAGAATCTATATACATTTTCTTATTTAGTATGACCAATGAACGATTTAAAATCAGTTTCAACAAAATCGGACCATTTTATAAATATTGACCTTGCACATTCTTGAGCCTATTGTACTAAAACAATAGGTCGTAAATATGGCAAACTATACCTTTTTAGAAACAAACAAACAAATTGGTATAAATTTTAAAACAATTCAAACACTTTTTTTGTTTACCCCTGTACAAATTGTGCCCCCTTATAAAACACCCAAGAACACATTTAAAAAAATTACACCCATGATTTTCAGATTCTCCATGAAATTCTGTATTGGAAAAACATTGGTGTCAAAATTTTATATGAAAAAACTAAACCAAAGCATTAATTACATTTCCCCATGTACTAAATATTTAGGCATGTGGTTTGATCCACAGTTAAAATGGACGGTGCATACAGATAAAATTGCTGCTATATTATCTCAAAAGATCGGCATCATAAAACGTCTCAGACAAGTAATTGATCAGAATACAAGGAATATGCTGTACAATGCCATTGTCTTGCCTCATATTGATTACTGTTGTCCCGTATGGGCTAGTGCCGCCAAAAAACTTGTAAACAGAATTCAAATACTGCAAAATCATGCAGCCAGACTTACTCCTGGATACAAAGTTAGGGAAAACATGTCGATGAAATTTATAAGGAGCTAAATTGGATGAATGTATATGAACGTGCTAACTATTTCAAATCTATTCTAATGTATAAGTATGTCCACAACATGGCACCGGAATATCTTGTTAGTAAAATCCAAAATCGTAATACTCATTGCTACAATTACACGTTTACAAAGTGCTAATTATCTTGGCTATCCTCGTATCAAAACGGAATGGGGTAAACGTACATTTTTTAACTCCGGGGCCAGATTGTGGAACAACCTACCAAACTATGTCAGAAATTCAATAAGCATCTCTAGTTTTAAGAAGAATTTTAAAAAATATTTAGGCTCTGGTATGTAATATTATTTTTGTTCAATGTTCTGTAGGCCTTTAATACACGCCTTAGGGGCATGTATTACTTTTGGGCGTCATAGGTATGATAGGTGCTTCATTTTTTAATCTTGTAATTTAATTTGCCTTCCATGTAATATTTTTTTGTATGCTTTTGTTGTAATTTTGAGTATTAAGTTAATGATTTATAGTTCTGAGCTGTTATGTAACTTGGTTTTATTATATCCATATATCTTCATGTATATTTAATATCTACCAAAAAACCTAAGCAAAGTAAAAAAACACCAAGTTTTAAAAAGAGTACGAGCCATATAAAGTTAATAAATCTAAAGATAGCACCAAGTATACTCAAGTGCGTCTGCCCCATTGGCAAACTTGGTCCCATTTCTTCTTTTCCGAATTCCTTTGTTGAGAACGTCCATATTTCATTAAATGAACCATCATCATTAGACCCAATTGTTGATTTAAATAATTCCAACTGCCCTTGTTCTTGTTTAAGGTTATATTGGCAGTTGAGTTTGGAATTAGTACTCCTATTTCGTGTGTAAAGGTCGTCTTGTTCTGACTTGAATACGTTTCAAGTTGATATTGCTTAGTTTCGTTTGTTTTCTTGCTTGATTTCTTATTGGTGGAGATTAGTCTTATTTCAATGATTCAGAGACCTCTCTCTCTGGTAGGAAGAAGAGTACTAAAGACGAAAGGAAGGTTCCCGCTGCTCTGGTTGCCTCACAAGAAGAGGAACTGTTTTGAACTCGGTATTACATCAGCGCCTCTAGCATGAAATCTATAAATTTATATTTAGGCTGTATGGAGGTTGATAGTGGGAAAGGGGCATTTTTCTTTTGCGTTGTAGAAGAAATGGGACCAAGTTTACCAATGGGGCAGACGCACTTTAGTATACTTGGTGCTATCTTTAGATTTATTAACTTTATATGGCTCGTACTCTTTTTAAAACTTGGTGTTTTTTTACGTTGCTAACGTTTTTTTGGTAGATTTCCTTTATTTTTGTGAACATTAAATAGCTGTGCAAGTAGAAGTTGGTCAATTTGCAAGAAAATCCTGTTTCTGCGAACAGTTTATACACTTTAGTTGAGTGTGTGTGATTGTTACATACGTTGTATGTTGTATCGCTGTCGACCTGGGGTTCGTTCCCCAAAGTTGATGCGTAAGTTGCGTCGGAACTCATGCTCAGCACAAGCTAAAATTTCTATTAGTTGCGACTTACTACTGTTCCCCAAACACCTGCTGAGATGGTTCTCAGCTCGTGATGCGCATCAAGAGTTACGAACATTCTAAGACTATTCTACTCTTGACCTATCGATTAAACGATTGGGAGTATTTGTGGGTGTAATGTGTGCGAGTGTGTGCGATAGTGCTTCGCTATTGTCCTTCGCGTAATAGAATGTATTAAAAGATTAGTGACACTAAAGAAGACAGGCATTATTACTCGGACGACCAGGCCTACTATATAAAAAGACCGTCAGTACACTGGTGTTCGCATAATCGACAATAAGGAATATTGCAAAATGTAGGCCTAAGGTTTCGACCGCGCTGTCAGTTTTGTCTTTCCAATTCCTAATATTTTAGGCCAGTCTGTATAGGCGTATTGCTCGAAACAATGACGGTGTGAAAGCAGATATAGTCCGGTGGGAGCCATAGTCCGGGGCTCCATAGACGATAACGGAATAAAGCGTGAAACTAATGTTGCGTAAAGAGTCAACTGAATCGATTACCCTATATTGTTCACCATTGTTCCCGGACTATGAGTACGCCGGACAATGGTTACTTCTACAACGGAGTTAACATAATTTTAAAGGTGGAGATTAAAGCATTTTTTTAGAGTTGACAAACATTGATTTTTCCTGGGTAAATGTGAGAAAAACGCATCTTAAAATAATTCCATCTATGCAAGTTAAAACAAAGGGTAATGGGCAAGGGTATTCTGTACCTTACTACATTTACCATGCATTACTAGGTTCATGCATGGGCAAAGTAGTTCTGTATCGTTTAGGGGAATATTCCCACCATTAGGTCACTATTTCCAATTTTTCTCATTATTTTCATTTGACTTTCAAAACATTACCTCCTCCCCCAAAAAAGTTTTGCATTCACTTAGTAGCCAAAAATGGATGTTATTTTTGGATAGGGTTCTTTTATGACATGTTCTGCATACATGCAGTGATCATCTTGCTAAGTTAGTTTATTGTTTGTCTCCATTTGCTTCTTCTTCTTGAGTAGTAGTTGTATTGGTGGTGGTGATGGTGAAAAAATAACGGGATTTCCTTAGTAGAAAATAATACAAGCTAAGCTATCCGAAAAGTAATTTTGCCCACGTTTAACATAATAACTTTATTTAGATATCGGGTACAGACAAAATAAATCCGATTTGAAAGCTTGCTCCATCTTCAAAATTCCAAACATGTTACTGCAGATATAATTTATGATACATATATAATCACCAAGAATAAGATATCTTTAACTGCAAACCATACTTTTAAGTATAATTAAAAACAAAAACAATTATCTATTCATATTTATTTATATCTATTTGTATTGTGCTATAAACATGGCAGATGTTTAATGTTTATACTAGTTTCCGTTAATGTCATAAAATAACCTTGGGGACAGTCTGTATTTCATTTGTTTTAATTATTATTATCATTTTTTAATTACCTGTACTTAAGTTTGGTGGTTGGAGGCAAACTTACATATTGAGGGTTGACAAACAGAAAGACGTAACTCAAATTGAAAAGAAATATTAAAGAATTTCTTTAATTCTGCTGTAATACTGCTTTTGAGAAATGCGATGTTTAATATTTTCTACTAAGCAGATATATCCATTACTCAAAATGTAAACATAAAGTTCATATATGGTACTGTAAGCAAACATTATATAAGCAAAGAACAATTTTTAATTATGAACAGAAGGATTAAGGAAATTCTTTAATATTTCTTTTCAGTTTGAGTTACGCCCTTCTGTTTGTCAACCCTCGATATTAAGTCCATCAAACCCTTCTACTCACAAGGTTAAACTATTACACCTAGATATCAATGTCATGGAAAAATCAGAATATTTAGCCCACATCTCAAGAGAAAGCATACAGCCAACCATCATGTGTCAGAATATGGAATCTGGAAAGAACGGGAGCACTATAGGGACCAGAAAAATATTATTATTGTTTTACCCTCCCCAGAGTTTTCAGATATAACCATCCTAGGAATCTGTTGTACTATTTCAGACCTTTATGGTGGTGTTCCAATATGTCACATAATTCGTATAGTATATCAATTCTGGTATAAGTCTGTAATATTCTTAAACCTTCCTTTTGGAAAGGGATCCGGTTGTTTTATATAATTCAGAATTTGTCTTTAGGGACCCATTTCTTCCTCCTAGAAGACGACCACGGTCGATCGCTGCCATGATTACATCAAGCTACACATATATGAAAACGATGTGAAAGAGTGACTCTGATATTTCCGTGTTTTTTGAATAAACATAATGTTTGTCCATTTATGACAGTTGTGCATAAAGTAATTATGAAAACGTTGTGGAGATTCTATGACTTTGCAACGAAATAGACATGCAGGCTAGGCTAGGCTACCGAACCAAGATCCAAGAACCAAGATCAATATGGTCATGCGTCTTGAAGTGGGGCTTGTTCAGTGCGTTTCGTCTGCAAATTTCAAGTACCACGCATCATTTTTAGCTTAAAGGCCGACTCGGGGATTTCCCGATGAGGGCGCACTCAAATTTCAAACAAATTATGTTTTTGCATATACATAATGCTTGTCCATAATCACTATGTGAAATAACTAAGCTCAAATCGACGTCTTTCACATAGAAAATCACAACCTTGTTATAAAATATGCATATATTGCATAAAGTCCTTAAGACTGCTTAAATAATTTTTGCAAGTAGCTTCTGCTGAAGCACAATCAAGTATTTGCAAAGTAAATCCAATAACAATTTAGAAAATGTAAACATTAATAGGGTGATAACCCTTGTGAAAATTGTTTTACTGTATGACAAGTATGAATTTACAGTGTCGCGTGCTCAAATTGGCAGCTCACGTGTCAAAGCATCAACAAGTCATATGGATTAAAGAGAATAACACCATGTTTAATATAACCATTCTTTAAAAGTAAACATTTCTTAATGTCAGGGAATTTATTTTTCTGATAATCATACGTCTCAAATTAATCTAATTTGCAGTACGGTAGGAGCGTACATGTCTCATTGTTTAGATATAGCAGGTTGTTCTCATTCCTCCACTCTGGTTCTTCACTTGATTAATTAAGAATAATTTAATTATTATTTAATCAAGAACATTCATTTTGGTAATTTTAATGAATATTTAAATCTGTAATTGTAGAAGATATAATTAAAAACAGGACAGATTCAAAAGTGTCTTTTACTTAGTAAAAAACAGAAACAATGTGCACATATAAAATTGCAACGTACTGTGTCCCATTCCTCTGCATCCCAGCATGTTCTAATTAGTAAGAGCTGCCTTAAAACTGTTAGGTCTAGTTTAATTAGGCATTGAACTGGAGTGCAATCTGCAATTCATTAGTTTTAATTTAACTGTTATCTTATTGAATGGTATTAAGAAACATAATGGGATGAATAAACATTGTTTTCTCAATTGTAGGTTTTTGTGTCCATGGTATACTCAATCCCAACTGTTTGTAATTAATCAATTATTTTATACATTTTCTCACAACAACATTTAGGTCTCTAAGTAACATTTAAGTGCACAAGGGGGGTTCCATAGTCCCCAACATTTGATTTTGTTGCGATTTCTCGGTTACGCAATCAAATTTTTCAAGGAGTTTTTGCTAATGTCTGATTAATGAATACGCTTCTCACTGATACCCAAAAAAATTAAATCCGCCCACGGCTTCATTAGAATAATTAGGTTGGGTCCCTAGGAACCCCCCCCCCCCTTGGGCACTACCGGAAGTGAAAAAATCAAGATATTTTAATAATTAAAAAATTAAAGTAATGAAATCTTGGGATTATTTGCTTAGATATATTACCTTAGGAGGTATGAATTAATAATAATAATACTTAAATTCAAATAATAAAATAAGAAAACATTAAAAATATTTTTAATTTTGTAATGCCGTGCTCTTAATTGTGTAAGTCTTATGGGAAAAAATAAGGCGATTTTGAACTGAGAAAAATCCAAGATTGTATATGGCATTGGGGTCTATATATTTTGCAATGATTAGTTTTAATTGGTTTATTCTAGAGTAGATATACTTGAATTATTTGGGTCAAACCCTTTATTGTAGTTGCTGAGGAATGGAAATGTGCGACCCCCCTCTGTTTTCGAACATGACATTTGCGAATTGGCCATAGGCTAAGGTCAAAGGAAAGGTCGGATTTTCAATTTTATTGTGGGTATGTGGTTTCTTACGTGACCCCCCATTTATGGGGTTAGGTGTCATGATCAACTCCCACGGGAAAGTGGTATCCTTATCTGGGTTGGGTCCCTAGGACCCCCCCCCCCTTGGCCCAACACAAAACTAACGGAAGTTTTTGTTAGCTTGGGCACTTAAAGTGTTAAAGGGCAGTTTAATTAGTTTAATCAATATATAATTCAAATAATTATGCTTGTGGTAGAAAGAAAAAACAATAAGAGCAATGCTGAGAGGAGTGAAATACCATGGTTTTTCCAAATTCATATGTTTCTTCCTGATATTTTTTTTAATTGTTTTTTCTCCGTTTTTTTTGTCGACATATTCGATTACGGAAGGCTTGTAGCCGGGTTCACAATTGGCTGATACCCTAAGCGATGCAATGAAATGACAATTTCCTGTGGAGCCTGTAATGGGCAGCCGCACTTTTAGATTGTATTTAGGTTATTTTAGTGCAATATACCACGCTTTATTATTATCATGCATTATCATTATTGTTATTGTTGTTGTTATTGTTGTTGTTGTTGTTGTTTTTTATATAGCTGTTTACGGGCATACTTATCCTTATTCACACACCAAATCATCCTTTCCTTCATGCTTTCTTTTGTCACCCTTATGACTAATTGACGTCAAATTTGCATATGACGTCAAGGTACTTCATAATGTTGTTTTACAAAGAACAAAACCAGCTGATGCCGATTCTTTGGTATCCATTTCTTTATCCCTTTATTAATAATATATTTAGGGTCTAAAACCAACTCTGTTTAAGAGATACAACGGGCTTGAAAGAATGTTTTTCTGTTGGCGGCCAGTTTTGGATTTAATATGCTAATTAGCCCCACTTCCGAGTCCGATTTTGGCAGTTTGGATAATGTTCAGTGGTGACATACAACAAGATGAAACCAAAAAACCTTCTGTTGCAATTTGGTTCAGGTCATCCATAAGTTACGGACTATATCTGAAAGTAGTGGGCTACCACTGGACTCGAACCGACAACCGAGACGATCCAAAAGTAAAATCAATAAGCCACGATTCGAACCACTCTGGCCACGAAGGAAGCTTGTTGCATGTAACGCAAATTGTTTGATATATAAGTAAGTGGATGGTTCGTATTGATGCTTTGAGAACAAAAGAATCCCTTTAAAACGTCATTTTCTTTGCATAGATGAATCAATATTATCCTGTCAACTCCATTATCTATACAAATCTCTTCTACTCTACTCCTGTGAAATGGTGATTTCTGGAGCCCATGTGCAGTGTAATCTACAGATGAACTTTTGTCCAACTCTTGCATGCTGCAAACTTAATGGCAAATATGAAATTGAAAATTCTGTACTACAAGCAAAAGTAACTGACTTTTTGAAAACGAGGTCAAAGATTCGCAGATCCAATTTTCTAGGAAAAGAGAGAATTGCTAAAACAGACCAGACTAACCAGAGCCAACTAAATGTTACCAAACTTACAAGCTAAGAGACAGCCTGGTGTGCTGAGACAGTGAATTGAATGGCCACCACTAGCCCCACAACCTTCCCACTCAACAACAACCTGAGCAAACAGTGGACAACGGTACTAACCCCAAGATCTTCACCACACCCCCACGGATCCCACCCAACCCCCAAGGTATTCACCATCCCTTGGTATAACAGGGTTAGCATTATTAGCAAATGAGAACCATGAGCATGATACTATCACAGCCTGAGAAATGTGCTAGTTCCTCAAGTTGCCCACCACTAAAGCATGCTTCACACTCGCGTGGTACACGTCAGAAAAAGCAAAACATACAAAGCTTTACTACCAAAGAATTCTCCGTGGAACAATAAACACCTCCCACCTGTTATCAGTCTTCCTGCCCTGTGTGTAATTTGGGGGCGGACTCCATCTCCAAACGCATGGACGGTAAAGGGCTATTGAGAAATGCAGATTCCCCGCTGTCAACAATCTCAGCCAGAGCGGCCCGTCGTATCGAGCAAGAGTTGATGATCTTGGTAAATCTCAGTCGGTTTATCACAAGCAGAACTCTTGATCAACAGGTGGGACAAATAACCTACAAAAGGGATAAACTTGAATGAAAATTGAAGCAAAACTACAAAACTACAGGACAAAATAAAGACCCATGATGGTGTTTTAAATGTGAGGTGCCATTTCTTCTGTGATTTGTAGGAAAGACAACCAGGCATCAAAGGTCAAACCTGTGAATGAAATTATTATACAAGATTGTGAATGACAATCGCTGGACTTATATTGATAACCACTCTGTCATCGACATTAGCCACGATACTTTCACCGGATAAGGCAGAGGACTAAGTTTTTTAGTCGTCAAATTCCAGGATTTTTAAGGTGTGGGCACCCCGTACTTGTTTCACGGACAATTAGCAAAGTGGGCGAATGCTAGTATGACTTAATGATCGAAAAAACTTAGCTAATACTGGCAATTTAACTGTAAAGTTTTGTGATACTTGTAACGTCATGCTGCATTTAATTGTTGATGTATTGTGATAACAGGTGTCTTATAAGCGTTTCTGATGATATTGGTGGTTTATGCAATTGATGGGTTGTTCAGATAATCTCTCTAATGTCAGGTACCTTCCTTACAGTATCCCAACACTTCTTTAAATATTGATTCATGTAACCTTTCTTCTGATTTGCAACGTGTATCCAGGGAAAAAAAAGAACAACGATATTACGTGTTGTTTTTAATTCTCTAGCATGAAAAAACAACTACCTGAGATCATGTCGGGTTGTTTGAAAGTCATGTATCGTGCTATTTCGATGTCCTGGCTTGATGGTCATACAAGGCTGGTGAACTTTGCTCAAGTGATATTGTATTTTATAGAATGATAGAAATACCCATGGTGGAGGTGTTCTTTTGCTGTTAAATCTGATCTTATCCGTTCCCGTAGTGATTAGTATGCGATGGTCTCGAACTGTTTGGGCGGATTTTTAGTACCGCAAATGGTTAAAGTTTTTATTTGGTTGTTTGTTTTCTAAGCACCTCCAAAGTTCGCAAAGATTATATGGAGTTACTCGAGGACATATAAGTAATGTACAGGCTTGTCAATTGTCAAAAAACATATTCTTACTCACACTCTGTGGGAGATTTAATCTTCCATGGAGTGGGAAAATAGTGGTCTAATTGTAAGTTCTGGTGGTCTGCCATCCTTCGTTATTGACACATGCATTCAAGTGGCTTACACAAGTTCGAATGAGCATACTTATGTCAACGTACAAGGGGATGACCATTCACTGGATTGGTTTGTATCTATCTTCTCGTGTGCAATCTTGTGAGTAATCTTTTTAACATAATCTGGTTGTGATCCTGATGGCTTATATTAAACTTAAACATTGATGTAATACAATTGACCTTAATTCTATTCACAAGGATGTTTATTGTTTAGGAAAAGCAAGATTTTGATCTCATGCGGAGTACCTGAAGTATAATTAAGCGGTGTGTAAGAGCAATGATATGGATGGTGTGGAATATGCTGAAAGTAGTGATCATGCTATTAAACATTTCTGTTCATAAGAAAAAGGTTAGAACTGGTTACTCAGTACCATGGGTTAAAAGAGATATCGCAAATTGTGTACACGTAAAACGATTCTGTATAAAAGGGCCAAACAAAGCAAGTCTTGAAGGTGCTTGGAAAAAGTTTAAGAGGCTTGTAGTACAAACTGAAATTGTTTCGTGTAAAAGTCATCGTTGATATTCTATTCATGTTCAGCAGGCTTCCAAACTCATAAGAAACTCTGGGGCCTATATTAAGCTGCTCGTGAAAGATTCTCCTCAGATGTCTTCAAGGTGATAATCATGCGAATTCACGATAGCAAAGGATATTTGCAAATGCTTTTAATAAGCCAGTTTTCTCTAACTTTGGTGATGTCTTATATCCCCGGACCTTTCTCGTTGTCAGATTCTCCAATAACACATGGTGGTTCTCTTTTGGTTTGTCTCCAGTTACTGTGAAGAAGTGACTCATGTTCTCAAAGACATAGAGACCAATAAAATCTCCTGGTCCTGATGGAATTCTACCCATTCTTAACATCAGTTGTAGTGTTGAAAACTTTCCCCCGTGATGTAACTTATTCAATGCATGCTTATCTAAGGGTGATTTCAAAGTCTTGGAAATTAGCTTATGTTGTTCCTATCTATAAAGTTTCTTTGGCAAAAAAGATTGCCCCCTCAAGTTACCGTTCCTGTGTCTTTGACATTGTCTTTGAAAATCTTGGAGGAAATTGTTGTACCGAATTAATGTATAATTGAGGAGAATATATCCCTTAAGACAATCAACTTGGTTTAGACAAGGCAGAAATGGTGAACAAATGTTGTCTAATTCTTTCATATTATTGGTGGAATGAAACCCTTGATGGGCGTGGACTGGCGAATGGTGTTGACCAACTTGTTTTCTTGATTTTAGCTCTGCTTGTGATAAAGTGGACCCACAATATCTTACTTAAGAACTTCATGCTTGTGGTATTCGAGGATTATCTCGTCTTTATGGATTCAGAATTTTCTCATGGAAAAGAAAGCAGCGGGTGGTGATTTACAAAGGTGTGAATCTCTGATTGGGCAAGTGTCACTTTGGAGTTCCACAAGGGTCAGTGCGGGGTCTTTTCTCTTCTTTTATTTATTTGGATTAAACATGGTTGTCTTTCCTATATTTCAATTTGCTGACGAGCATAAATGGGGGACCTGTTCGGAATCTCGATGATCGGTCAGCAACACTTTAAAATGTTCTTGATAAACTGTACTCTTGGACAGTCAAAGAGAACAAGCTAAATTAATTGCCTCTTCTAAATGTGCCGTTATGCATTTCTCTAGATCTAAGATGTTGCCAAATTAAATACTCTTGGGTGGTTTTGAACGCTACAGTCCGTGATGATTAAACTACGTGGCGTTGACGTTTCTTCCAGCTGGCATTTCTTTCCAGTTGATTCTCACATGCAAGAAAATCTCACGTCTGTTGGTTGGTTTGTTATCTCAGACTTTTGTTCTAAGAATATGCTCTTCTCTGCTTTATTGTACTTATACAAAGCTCTTGCCATTCCTCATATCTCATATCTGGTTTTACTGTGCTGTTGTTTGGGTTCCATTTAATATTTCCTTTATATTCAAAGGCTTGAGAAATTTCAAAGGTAAATAACTCGTGTGCTAATGTACAGGAAAGGTCTTGGTCTTGATCATGTTCAACGTGTTACTATCTTGATAGGTTGTCTGATTTTGCCTTATATGAAGTTGAAAGACTTGCTTCAAGTTTCAAAGGCTGCATTTTGCTTCCGACCTTCTCAAACGATGGTCCAACCTCTTTCATGGATTTCTTCGTCGCAAGTGTTGTGAATGAAAATAGTTTCTGCACTGGCGCACAGACTAATTCTTTTCTCAATTCTGTAATTGTTGCCTTCCTAGACTATGGGAAAGTATCCCTGTTGATATCCGGATGCTGATCTTTTATCATTCAGTCATTTGTAAAGTAGCATTTTTCTTATTAAACTGATGTTTATTTCCATTCCGCTCTTGCTTTATTCAATCTGCTGCCAATGCATTTTATGCTATATTTGTGTATGCATGTATATCTTTATTTTGGCACAGGAAAGAAATCCCACCTCATTGTGTTTTGGGCTGTGTAGCCCAAATTTCTTTCCTGAGTTACTAGTTTGCCTCTGCTTTTAATGAGTAACTCAAATGAAATTATTATTATTATTATTATTATATTAAATATAGTCAGTGTCTCTTTAGAGTGACTTAATATTACACATACAATTTGCTTACAACCGGTTTGTCAGGTTTATTGAACCTTTTTGAGAGTCAATATGTCTGTTAGCCTATATTAAGTCGAAAATAAACTTAATTCAAACCCTTTCCCCAACCTGCTAGTCAAATTCATCGGGCCCTCACACACCAGGGGGACTTTACATGACCTTCCGTCGGCAAACAAGAGTGGGCACATGAGCTGATCTCTGGTTGCAGTTTCATTGACAAACGTCCTCGAGGCAGACACTCTGGCTAGAAAAACTAGGGCATCTGCGGGTCGAATTGCTATGTCTCGCTAGCTTTTAGTAATGGTTCTATTTGACTGCGTTAAAACATGGAACCGCTGAAAGCGAATCTGGGCTAGAAGTAGCCCAACTTCCGGGGAAAGTGTTTTAAAAAAACTGTCGTCTACAGAAGGGGTGTGACAATCCCCCCTTCAGGTTCCCCCCCCCGTGCGCTTTGGAAGATCCTCTTTTGTGCCAAATACTTAATGTCTTTGTCAATCGCATTTTACGCTCCTTTTCACAATGCAAAAAAAAACAAAAAACCTAACATCCACCGGGGATAGGTAAGATACATGATGATCCCAAAGTAATGGGTGGGGTGTGGCAATCACCCTTTTTCAGGAGACAAGTATCAACATGCCTAGTACCACATAAGAATGTCACAGACACTTCATTCTGTACCAATTTATAGCTATGGTCCTTCTCTTTTCATTGATACTAATATGAGTACAACATGCCTAGAATTACGTTAGAATGATGTCATAAAGTTCGCATGACAGCAAAACTCTTCATTTCCATAGTACACAGTGTAGAATAGGAAAAAAATTCGTTTCTTCACCAAAAAGTTAGGAATATTGGATTTCACGTGGTTTTTGGCGATACTGGATGGGAAATAACTAGTTTTATATACTCGGAAAGTTTTAGTGCTATCATAATGTGTTTGAGTCATTAATATCAATTTTCCACCAAATCCAATATTTTAATACTTTCCTCAACATATGACATCCTAGTGACGTCATAATAGGAATATTGGTGTTTAATATTTTGATACTAATGGAAAGAAAAAAAATCTACGCTATCCTGTGTTTCCAAATTTGTAGGTCGATCGGATGTAATCAACGAAAATCACAGGGGAGGTGGCAACCACCCCTTCAGGAGTTTTGTTACAAAAATGGCTCAGGTAGACGAGGGTTAACATTATTCTAAAGCACTACACAGTATGCATTATATTCGGAAGTTACGACTACATCCCTTTGAACACAACAAATTAGTAAAGTCGTTAAATTGTCATACACATAATATTTTACAAATGGAAATACTTATACTTAGTCCTTATCTTCTGCAAATGTTTTTTGTATTCAAATAACAGAAAATTTGTTATTTTTACACACATATTTACAAAATACACTAGATTCTATTTTGTATAGCGCTTTTGAAGGCATGTCAACAACTTCAATTTTCATTTGATTTGAAAGCGAATACAATTGACACATCTTACGTATCAATATAGATAATTTTACATTGGTTTGTTTGTGGCGCCCCCTAGGCCTGTTGTTGCAAGAGAGAATGTCTGAAGATATGACGGGCTAAATCCCCTATACTTTGCATGGGAAAATTCCGTTTGTTTTTGATTTGTTTATTCTATTTCATTTTTTTTTTGCTGTAACTTCTGTTTCAGATTAATAATACCAAAGCATGTCTCATTAAGCATGCTTGCGAATGCTACCAGCTGCATATTGTGACCGATTTAGATCAGGATAGGTTTTGCGAGTAACTAGAATTATGTGGTCTTTCACAGAAACTATTGTAATATTTGCCTGCCAGAAAACAATACATAACGTCCTGAATGTGAACATGTGACAGACATAGGTCACATCATCTATAGACATGCCAAGAAAAGTGTGGGATTGTAAACTTCTGCGACACCAAATTGTATTCGAAGGTACCGTTCATGTACCTGAAAATTACTGTCGAATACGTCCTTTATTTGATTAGTATCTCAAAAGTTTAAAATGCAACATAATAAGCCATGGTCGCTATAAAGAGGGCATCACTCTCTACACAGCTGTTTGTCCCCCCAAAGTCTCATGACAAAACGAGAATAAAACCAAAAAAAAAAAAAAATAAACGGCGACACACTTTTGACAAATGATTTGGAGTATTTATTGCACTAACTACATCCTGTGTAAATTTGATGAAATCCAGTTTTGCACGTCTTTCTATGGGAAATAGGCATATAGAGGGCGCTATAACATACAAATTATGACTTTTCTAGGCCTATATGGCAAGATTCCTGCAAGGGATTTTTCTGATTTTTGCGGAAGTAATAGCTTTTGCATGTCCCTACTTATATTAGTTGTCAAAATTGTGTCGACATTTCTTAAAATTGCTCTAAAATTGAAAGAGACAATTTGCGTGGGGTCAAACAGCTGTATATACATATTGCGTAAATAGTGTTTACTAATCTCTTTGCTTGTGGAATTGGCTCAGCTTTTAAATTGGATTCCTATGCAATGACTCTATTGTAACCAAATCGAGCTTTGTGCCATTTTTAATTTCTGGAGCTCAAACTCAAGTAGACAATGTTTGAATGCAATGCTTTTAGCCAGTGAGATAATCCAAGATAATTAGATGCGTTCCTTAGTTGTGCACACCTTATTTTTCTTACAGTACCTGGTTTGGTGGAAAAATAATAGTAGAGTATGTGACGTTGAATTTACCACACGAAAAAATCAGAAAAAATCTGAAAAAAAATATAATCGGAAGGGGGTGAAAAAATCCACAAACAATCTTGACATATATGCATGCCTCCCACGAAAAATTCATGTTAAAAACAAGACAAATGACTACTTCGTATTAAGGTTGAGGAGTGAGCAGAGTTCATGAGAAACAACTTACGGCTAATTTGACATGTTTGTTGTCTACCCCGGTATCAAAATTTGAAAAATCATGATTTGCCATACATTATGGGGGCAACAACATTCTCACAAGATGTAAAAGTAGCCACAAAATAAGCTAAAGGAATTAACGATGCTTATGTTTTGAATAAAATGATAGCATTGGTCCTCTTATGTCCATAGATGTGAATATAAGTTACCAAATCTCTCGTATGGCGTTCCACCAATAATGTCATAACATTCGCGAGCCAGCAACATGTTCAATTTTCACCGGAAATAGGTGAAAATCCCAATTGCAAAGGTTGGAAAATATCGGGGTTCTACATCTAATTGATGGAAAAGACTAGTTATACATCAAATAGAGTATTAGAGCATACTGTGGCCGAATAGTTGCAAACATGTACAATATTCTTGTGGCAACCCCAGATCATTCCAATGCATATCCTAACCCCGGTGATTGTGATTGGCCCGGAAAGGGTGAGGGGGAAAAAATATACCTGAGAAGCCTTTTAACGCACATGAGGAAAGTTCACTGCCCCCCCCCGTGTTTTTGTAATAGGGGGTATTTTATCGAGCTTACCGGTCTGGCAATTGTGTACTTCCGGTTCAGTATGAGTATCGGAAAGTGCATTGAGCCAGCTCAGAGCCAGACGACTATAGCGAATACCTAAATACGAGATAATTGCAATGTAAACAATACCAGCATTTCCATATTTCCGTAGAAGTGGTTCTTTACAATCAACAGTGACATAAACAGGTGTAAATTTTCAGACAATGATCTCCCACGGAAGGGACACCATTCACGTTTTGCAGGGATCGCCCCGCACCGGAAGACGGCGGAAGTATACCATTTCTACTTGACCAAAAAGTCGGGCACGCGCAATATGAACTCTAAAAGGGCTATCACTTAAAGGCCTAGGGGGGGGGGGGGGCGGGGTTCCATAGTACCCAAGATTTGTTTTTCGACGATTTCTCACTCGTGAAAAATATTTTCGAACTCTAATTTCTTGTAATTGTGTAACTTATCGATGCGCTTCTTTCCATAAAAAATTACTAAAATTTCTTGCCCGTTAATGAAATTAGCTTGGGTCCCTAGGAACCCCCCCCCCCTTAGGCACCAACGGGGGTGTGAGTTTAAAAATAAAAATGAGCAAACCCTGTCATATGCATGAAACAAAATGAATTACATAATCAGAAAAAATAATTAACCCTTTATGTGCTGAAAAGAAGCGATTCCATCATCGAACGACTGCGCGCCATTGCTGTACAAACCTATGGCAAATACGACTACCCCACAAAATACAAGAATATACAAAATGGTAATGTTTGTGTTTAATATATGCAAATTGGTCCTTCTAGAGCAGATATAAACATCAAAATGATTTGCAATGTGTATGCTATAGGTCGATTTTGACGCATTTCGAAAACAATGAGTTGCCCCTAATTTCCAGACGATAAACCGGAACTCATTTATGTTGCACCTGTGGCCTTGAGTAAAAACACCTTAGACACTTGAGTGTTATAGAAATGTGAGAGTCTCGAGTTGCAGTTGCCAATCATAACCGCTGGTTGGAAGAGACCGGATTGGTAGAGAGACTGCGTATCAGCCGGTGTAACGAATCTGAGATCCCATGCCATAAACCATGACCTTGTAGGCGAGGCTATTTGGTATAGAGCTGAAACGAATGATGCGTTCAGCACACAATGGAGAACATAATAGACAGATGGACGACGGGACGCTCAGTCACACGGAGACTGTAATTCATGACTCCCGCTGCTAAGTCCAGTCCAGTATTAATGTTCCCGTTCATTTTGAACTCTTTCGTAAATTTCAAATTTGAATTGTATTCCATTCTCTTCTTGCAAACCATCGTTGATTTCTGGATCACTAGCACCGAGACAATAGTAAAAACATAAAGAAAAGAAATTTGCAGAATTATCAATGTCGCCCCAATTCTCTATTTAAATAAAGAAAAAGAGAGAATTAGAACGACATTGATAATTCTGCACGTATATCGTCGGCTGAATGCAAGACCAACGTAAGTGCAGTTGGACTAATTTGCAGGAAGAACATTTTGTGTTTCTATTGGATTCTATAGGTGGTGTGTCCATAATTATAGCAGGTATTACAATAGGAAATGTATTTGTATGATATAAATGAAATAATATCTACTTGACAAACGTAATTAAATATTTATTTACAAAAGAAGAGAACGTAAGTGAAATTAGTATTTTCTTGTTAGTGCAAGACCAACGTAAGTGCCACTTACGTTGGTCTTGCACTGAAAAAATGTTTAATGCAAGACCAACGTAAGTGCCACTTACGTTGGTCTTGCACTGAAAAGGGGCAAAAATGCTTAATGAGCGGAAAAAAGCGAATTGCACATACGTTATCTTCTTTTCTTCACACATAGTTTAAATTATGCGTGAATACCTTCTCTTTCAAAATTCACCAAAAACTCAATTTCGACAAAAATGTCACGTACGTTGATCTCGCATTCAGCCGGCGGTAAATCACGAGAGTAAAGAATCAATTGGCTGAAGCGGGATTTGAACCGGCGACATCTGGATTGCGAGACCAGTGCTCTACCAACTGAGCTATTCAGCCCTTGTGTTGGCTGTTGATCCCCTAATTGCCAGCCATCATCTTTACTCTGAATCAGCTAACAGTATTATTATCATTACGGATCAATACTGATGCACTCCCGTGAAATTTAAATAAACTAAGGAACAGAAGATGGGAAACGGCGTCTGTACATTTACTGGATCATATCGGATGCACGCTGATTGAAGAACAATTATAAACTAAACGAGAGTAAAGAATCAATTGGCTGAAGCGGGATTCGAACCGGCGACCTCTGGATTGCAATTAGGGGATCAACCGCCAACACAAGGGCTGAATAGCTGAGTTGGTAGAGCACTGGTCTCGCGTGCATCAGATTATGATCCAGTAAATGTACAAACGCCGTTTCCCATCTTCTGTTCCTTAGTATATACAGGGTGATTAAAAAAAAATTGACCCTGATTGTGCATGCCATTTTGAATTTTTAAGTAACATATCTATATATATACATAGATCTATATATATTTATCATCTGAAAGCGTAGTTAATTATCTTTAATTTGCTGCAAAGATCTTTTACATCGGTTAGGTATACACCGAGCTACAGTCGTTTGAATCAAGTAGTCTGTTTTGCGCTTTGTCTACGGATTCACATTAAAATGAATGACGTTCAGCGAAGCAAATCAGTGTCTAGAAGAAAATCGGGCTATTTGTTGACTGCAGAATAAATTTCAAAATTCAGTCACAATTTACCATCGACGCCCTCTTAACGTTTGAACGTCATCATCACTCATAAAAATCATTTGAAAAATAAATTAACTTGATACATGTATCAATTTGTGGAGGAGTTGAATGAATCATACCACATGAAGGAACATATATCGGTACAACCTTTTGAGGTTTAAAATATTATCTATATTTGTAGACCAAAATATGCCACAACTTGAAAAAAGTGTTTCAAATAGAACTTACCATTATCACTGGCTTTTACACCTTTAAGATACCACTTTATTTGACATAAACATCTTGACATGCCCTTATCATCATTTTGGGAGTCATTTGCTTAGTTGGCCGCCGTGCATTCAAATGGGAATCCGTGGATAGGGGTAAACGCTGACTGCTTGGTTCAAAAGACTGTAGCTCGGCCTATACCTATCCGATTGGAATTATCTTTGCAGCAAATTAAAGATAATGAAACAGACTTTCCGATAATACCAAATATGTTAGATATATGTTATTAAAAAATCAAAATGGCGGATACAATCAGGGTCATTTTTTTAACTCACCCTGTATATATATAATGACTACATAAAACAATCAAGCCTCAAAGTCATTATAGATACGTAGACGTGTTTATTTTATTACCTCACAATTCTGTATTTTCTGCTATCAATCCCTGGGAAGAAGGCGTCACAGTTAAAGTTGCCATATACTCTGGTTAAATAAATTCGATAACATTCGTCCATATCCATAGCTTCCTAAGAGAATAAAGAAAAAATGCGTTTTTTAACTTAATAATGTCGCATCATTGCGTTTAGTTGTATAAGAATGCTGATACAAAGACAAATATATCTGCATACACGTCTAGTGCATCAGTGTATTGTTAATTATCCATTGTTGTTCAGTGCATTATATCCTACGAATCAGTCTCCAGTAAGGTTATCTGAGGCAGAGAGCACAAATTATATAAACCTGCACGCCAAACCCGGGGGGGGGGGGGAAAAAAAAAAAAAAAAAAAAAAAAAAAAAAAAAAAAAAAAAAAAAAAAAAAAAAAAAAAAAAAAAAAAAAAAAAAAAAAAAAAAAAAAAAAAAAAAAAAAAAAAAAAAAAAAAAAAAAAAAAAAAAAAAAAATTGGTATAATTTTGGGTACGCATCCGCGATGGTGATATATAGTCCGTGAACGTAGTCAGCTCTACGCAGAATTCGACATCGTATTGATTTTGCAAACTTTTTTAGTCATCATAATTATCGTAATCTGGGTTTGTTTACGTCTGCCGCTGGTTTCATGTAACTTTCGTAGTGGCCTTCAACATTGCACACCAAGTCGCGAAGCAAAGACACGCTGGGGTATTTGATTTGGCGGTTCTGCTGTTACGAAAGGAAATTCTGGTATAAATATGGATCATTATATTGCAAGAAGGAGAGGTATAAGTTCGTGTCCACTTCTTGAGTCCTGGAGGCAGGTCCCTACCCAAACAAAATTGAAGACCCCTCCCCCCCGGGACGCCAAACAGAAGATTCTAGATAAACTCTGTCTTCTCGTAACTTCAGACAAACCTCTAGAAACACGGAGAATGATTCGTAAAATAAAACGCTCTGAACAACAATGGATAATCAATATACAACAGATTTGCCAACACTAGCTGCGTCCACACGTGTAGTTATTACCGGTATTAACTATGTCCGATGGAATTTAATAAAAAAATCCGCTAATCTCCCTATTGTACCCTATTGTAATCGTCTCCACATGCGGTCGGACATAAGTCACTTATTACCGGACCTAAATTGGTCGGTTTTAGTGTCGGATATAAATTTGCAGTGTGAACGCGCATCGGGTTTAACTCTATCGCACCTAACTAGGCTTAAGTCCGATGATTTAATGACGAAGAAGAGCAGGGTTAAGTCCGGTCATAAAGTTATGACCAATACTAGTAAAGTACGTGTGGACGATCTATCGGAACTAACGGAGGCATTTTCGTCTTTTCTTAAGTAAAGCACGGAAAGCAGTGGCGTTACTCGGGGTGGCCCCCTTGGAAGAAATGGTGAAAAATTTTGAAGGCAAGGGAGAAAAAAGGGGGCAAGGAAAAGTGAGGAAAGAGTAAAGAGAAGAGGAGAGCCAGGGAGAAGCCGGTGTTTTGATGTTATGATTTACAGCATGCAGAGACTGACACCGTCTCATTTTGCGACTCAAAGAAATGAGTCAGCCTGCGAGCGAAGCGAGTACATTAAACGTTTCCCACTGATACGCCACTGATTCGGGGGGAAATTAATCTTTGCCCCTCCACTGCAAGGGAGAAATGTTCAGGTCCTTGCCCACACTTGACTAGAGGTCTAGTTACGCTTTTACGCTCCTGGTGGAAAGCGAGCTCAGCATTCTGCATGTTTCGAATGTACAACCAAAACAGGCTTCTTCTAACCTCGCCCTCTTCGAGCAAAGGTTAAGCCTGATCGGGTTAGGGTTAGCATCAAGGTGAAGATTAAATTTTCAGATTTTTGTGTTGAAATCACTTTAAGGATTATCCCTAACATCTCAAGTTACTTGGACCATGGTTTAAAAAGGTTACAAGGGGTGAAGACCTTTGGATCAGGTCATTTTGTAAACGGAGGTGTTAAAAAACAACATCACAGACTTTTTTTCACTATAATTAATGTGGTCTTATTTTGTTTTACTTTCAAACTTTCTAAGGTTTTGTTTAATATTATAGCTTGAACATTATTCTATGGAAACCCAAAAACATTTCTACAGAAATAGTTCTGTCACACGGTTGTTAGCATTTTGATGCAAAATTGTATATACGTGATGACAAAAAGAATGTACAAAGTGGTTTTATTCAAAGTGGTTTTAATATGGAATCATTCACCTACTCTAATATCGTCGGGTGTATTACATAGTGACGGATGTTGAATTTAGGGAAATAGTACTAAATACCAAAATCTTTAAACATGCCAAGTACAGAACCTTGCAAGCACTTCATTAATTACTAATCTTAATTAGACATTTTGCAATTGTGACGTATGTTGCATAACAGCGACTTTGGTGTATTACATAGTGACGGATGTTGAACCCTCTGTCAAAGAAGTGTATACTTGATATCCCACCAAGGCTTTTTAAATACATTTGTTAGTAAATATTCTCATCTTAAATTTATAACTGACACAAGCAAAGCATGTAATTAATTTATAAATATCGATATTAATAGAAATTTATATAATATTTACAGTTCAAAGCGTGAATCGCGGCAATCCACTCAACATCCGTCATTATGTAATAAACCAAATTGAGCAGATTCGCGATGACGGATGCTGGTTTGACGGATGTTCAGAAAACGCCGATCGATGTTTTCCAAAATGACGGATGCTGAATAACGCTTTAGTATAGGGAAAATTCAACATCCGTCACTATGTCATGAACATAATTGCCGATTTTTTTAGTGTGACGGATAAGATGGTTGACTTTTCCAATGTATTACATCCATTTAATAAGTAAGAATTCATGAATATTAGCTAAAATAAATTTCCAGTTGTTAATTTCGATTCTTAATCGGATTTCATTGTTTGAATCGTATGTGGGGATGTGTACGGACCCTCTAGAGTTCGCGATTTTTCAAATGCGATTTTCTCAGAAACAAAAATTCGTATTTTGTTTAACATCCGTCACTATGTAATACACCCGACGATATGATTACTGAGGCGTTCAAATAGAAATACGTTTTTGAATTGTGTCTGAAACTGTATGAGCAACAGTGTAGATGTTTTTATTACTAGAAATGGAAATTTAAGTATAAACCGCGAAATCATGTTTCTACAATTTCACATACTGAGATATAGGCACAAATAATTTGGAAAACAAAATGAAGGAATTGCAATGATTATCTAAACTGTGCCAGCAACGTATTTTTTCCATAAAACCTGATTTTAAATCTACTCTGGATACACGCTCAAGAAATAATTATTTTACAAATCTCCCGCCACCGGGTTGCAGCTAGCCCAGACACTATACAGATTTTCCTGTTTTGGCGACCAGATTGTCCGCCATTTTGAATTCTTAATTTCCAGTTGCAAGAAATATTGTTATTCATATCCATAACCTGTGATATGGCAAGAGTCATTTTCATAATCAGCTGAGTCGAATTAGTCTAAAAAAATCTGTTTCCAAATTTGTACATGATTTGCTCCTTACTTGCGGTTTTAACCAGCCATATTGTCCACCATCTTGAAATGGGGGGATTTCATTAGCAGCGGGGTCGAATTAGTCCAAAAAATTGTGTTGCCCAACTTGAACATTTACTCCTTGATTTCTAGACACCTTTTCAGATTCCATGACTACACTACCTGGGCGTTCGATTTTTCCCCTTTGGTAATCATACAGTTTATTTTCGCGCGGTTTAAAGGGTTATATGACTCCGACACATTCACCTTTGCAGGGCTGCCATTATATATATCTTCATGCGTGAGACTGGGACCCACATGTTGCATGACACACATACAGTCAAAATAAAAAGCATGGTTAGTTACAGACGTGCCATTACAGGCAGGACGTAAAATGCTCTCGGGGCTTGCAGTACAGTAGGAATAATAGAATGACACCTTTTAGCAAATATAACTTTTTGCAATAATAATTTAAAATCACACAAATCCTCCAGAATAAAAGGACAGGAAATACGATCTCACATCACGAACATCTGGTTTATATTTAATAGGCATATAAACCTCATGAAACAGAAATTAGTTGTATGCCATTGTCTGCATTTTGACCATGTGAATGTTGATAGTTTGGTCGTATTTATTTTAACTATCGGTTTGGTGCATCGCTAATAGTGGGCATTTTAGTGGATATTTAAGAAGGACCTGGGACCGCTACCCACAGAACATGGAATAATTCAAGCGAAACTCTCCACATCATTCCTAAATTTGGCGCAAATTATTGGTGTACTTCATAGGATTAAATTAAGGCATAGTTTTGCTTAGTTGCCAAAATCAGAACAACAGACTTTAAAATTGACCCCTGTACAACTTAAATTGACCCTTTTATGATTTTTGCTGTTTCAGCCTATAACTCGAAACTTTAGGGTTAGATATTTACACCTTTCTGAATCCTTATGTTAGACACATAATGTGGTATACTTTTCATCAACATGAGTGGATCCATTTAAAAAAAAATGTGACCCCTGTACAAACTTGTCTTGGCCCCCTCTCCTTAACGGCGGCACTGGCACATTTTCACAAATATGAAATTTCGTTTCTTCTTCAATTTGCTCTCAACATGATAGTTTAGGCCATTGAAGCACAGAGATATATTTTACACATAAAATAACTCCCCACAACTATAAGGACATTGATATAGGATAAAGAATCCTGTAATTGGTTAGGCCAAGCTTTAGTTTTCCATAACTTGAATCAACAATGTGTTATATTACATGAATATTTTTGACTCGTACTCATCCTATTAACAAACACAAAGTTAATCACCGCTCAAAACAGTGCGCATAGCGTGTGAAACAGCCTCGGCGTCGTTTCCCCCCCCCCCCCTTTGTTTAAACGCCATTTTCGTCGTCTGCTGAATTTAGCGTCGCCTGCGACGTAAATTGATAAAATCGTTCTGTTTATCCCCTAATGAAGCTGATTTGGTCTTACATCATTTCGGGGTGAGGGCTTGTGTATATAAAAGCCTTACACCATGCAAAAATCGATTTTGAACAATCTTGAGGGCGCACTATATTTTGAAATGTGCCAGTTTCTCTTTAAGGCTCCATTCGCAGCACTTAAGATTCACGTCTCAGTGGTCCCTGTCAGGCTGTCAAACATAGTTAAACACTCAAACCTTTTGTACTTGAGATGTGTTACAAATGTCTGTTCCTCCGGGTTTAAGGGGGAACGCTGTTGGGGGCAGTCACACTCTGAGCCGTGTTAAATATTTGGCTACCGAGATTCCAATGTGGAAAAGGGATTATAGCCTATGACAGCGGAATAAAATGTAAAGCGATATAAATATCAACATTTATTTATTGATTAATTGTTTTGTTGACAATAGACCAAATGTTACAACCTTTAAACAACCGTTAAGTGCCCAAGCTAAAAAAAAAAAAACCTTTGTTAGTGCCCAAGGATGATGGGGGTTCCCAGAGACCCAACCCAGGTAACAACTTGTCCATGGGGAGTTGATCATGAAACTAACACCCCCCTACAAGTAAAGGGGGTTGAGTAAAAGAACCACAAACCAATAATAAAATGAAAATCCGTGCTTTGACCTTTGACCTAGGCAATTGAAATTGTCACTTACGACACAGGGTTCGCTCCATTTTCATCATCCGCAACTCCGAATAAGATTTTAAACCAAAATAATAATTTATCTACTCTAGGCGGACAAGATAGCTCAATCAGGTAAGCGCTCGACTCCAGTGCATGCTCGTCCATGCCCTGGACAAGGAATTAAAATGCTGGTTGTCTCGATTACCATGCGAATTGGGAAGCTGGTCCCCGCTGCGATGGTTATCTCGGATGTAGGTTGCTGCTAAGGGAAAGCGCTGATACTGATCTGCCTGCCTCCCTTGAAAAGATTGCTAAATGGTTTATGGTATGGTTGGGCTACAGTGATCAGCGACCATTGTGAAAAGCGCTTAGAGGCCAATAGCACAAAGGCGCTATATTAAATCTCTGCTATTATTATTATTATTACTCTAGAATCGAGATTGAAGTTATCATAGCATAATATAGCCAAATTGATACCATCGTGTATTTTTCTTAGAAAGTTCAATTCACCTTGGTCTTTCACCCATAGACTTACACATGAAGAGCACAGTCATGACAAAACTAAAATTGATGCTATCAGCATATAAGGGTTATTTAATTTAAGTTTATGAATAGAGTCTTCCACCTTCGGATTCGGCCATCTTGCCGGGAATGGCAAAGGTCATTCCAAATTTTGGAGACTTTCTCAATCTAACGAACGATATGCATGTTGGATATGTGGGTCACAATTTGAATAGCACAAGTACTTGAGGTCGGGTATTAAATTTGATCTGAATAATTGAATACTAAGGTATTCAGGAGAAGCGTATTATAAGTCAGAAAAATTAGCAAAAAAAGCCTTGAAAAATGTAACTGCTTAACCGGGAAATCGGCAAAGAGTCAAAATGTGGGATACTATGGACCCCCCCCCCCGGCATTTAAAAGTGTTAACATTTTACCCCCATAGGCCACGTTAGGATGATTTTCATACTTTAAGAGAGAAAAATTAATAATTTGTCTCTTTACCAATAGAGATTCAAGTTAAATAAAAAAAAATATAACAAAAAGTTGTACAAAATGTTTAATCAGCTAGAGAATGTTTGTTCATATTTAGGTTGCTGTACTGTAAAAAAAAACCCAATTTAGCTCTGAATATAAATGCTATACCTTGGTTAGACTCCATATCACACCCAGATCCAAATGTGTTCGATTCATCGGCTAAAGGCGGTGAAGGACCAGACCCAGTGCTGCCTTAAAACTTCTGCAAACACTAAAGACACCAGTTGGGGGTTCCCACTTGCAGTTTAAAGGATTATTTAAATTTTTATTGATTGATAAAGAGACCGAGCGCCTTTTTGGGTGTTTTTTGTAAAAAAAAACAGGTTTTGTACATATTTAGAATGCTTACCAAAATTAAAACAAACATGAGTGAGTTAGCCTAATGTGATGATTTAGTATTTTGTATCGTGCACGCAGAAAATTCAAGACATATTCCTCCCAAGGACCGATTAAGAGAACAGACAAGCTTAAACGTTTTTTGTGGTTTGTTATTACTTTCTACATTATTAATGCGAATTTAAGGGGTCTAGGTTTTCTTCACCCAATTTGCAATTTTCAGACTTTAACAATAGATTTAACATGCTGTTGACATACCAATATTTTAGCCCATTTTGCAAAGTTTGGTGAAATTGAGCGATATAACTTGTATACCACGAGCCTTTCAAAACACAGTGGTGTCAAATATGACTCTAAGCCAGAGATGGTTACAACGTATGGCTGCTTCACTGGAATATAAGAAGGTCGCAGTCTGTTCCAACAGTGGGCAGACCAAGAGACGTTCCGTTGGCTGTAGTGATGCTCCACAACCACAGGGATTGTCCTGATCTGCTTCCAGGTAGCCACTTCTGAAGGAAAACCTTAGATCGGCGATTCTGGTTCTCATATGTTGACAATTGCAATCAGCCATAAGAAAAAAAGGTCAAGCTTCCAGTGGAATATGCTCACAGGTTCGATACAATGGATGTTACTTGTTTGATAGCAAGTATTTCTTTTCCACAAGGTGAACAACAAAAAAAAAAAAAAAAAAAAAAAAAAAACTACACTTAAGGTGACCAAAAGGGGGTGGGGGTCCTAGGGACTACAAAATTGGTTTTCGCGCTGACGCTTTACCGCGTGATATTTTGCGCCGTTTTTTGGTAATTGTCGAATTTTTAAAATGCGCGTCTTTTCATACCAAAATAATTAAAACGACAAGCCGTTAGTGAGTTAATTGTGGAGGTCCCATGACCCCCCCCCCCCAACTTGGGCACGAACGGAAATTCATCCGAGAATATTTTTAAAAATCAAAGATGACCAAAGCGATTTTTTTTGCTGATACAAGTTCACACATATATGTAAGTAATCAATTATTAGTGACATTAAAAATAATTAACCTTGATGTGCTGAAAAAAACCATTTCATCGTGGACGTTGCTAAAACTGTAGTGACTGTAAAAAACTCTATGGGAAAATGACGGTATTTTCAACACCCGTAAAAATAAGGATTCACCTAAAAATGCTAGTTGGTGTTAAATATATGTAATTTGGGTCTTTTAGAATGTATATCAACATAAAATAAGTTTTAAAAAGTTTGTTGTACAGCGCAAGGCTCATGTGAATTTTCCGTCTTTTTTCCCAATCGCGGATTTTGAAAACAATGTTGTTGCCCCTAATTTGTAGCCAAAATACAAATTTCATTTTTTATTTGATTTGGAGTGGTCTTATGATCCTTCACATAAATTTCGTGCAACATTTTCGTGGGGGGTCCCATGCCCCCCCCCACATCCCCCGGCACTAAAAGGAGTGAAAACCCCGTGATCACTTAAGTGTTAAACTCCTTAGGGCCTTATAAAAACCTGTTCAAGGGTTGGACTTTGCTTTAAAAAACTTCTCTCTCTGGATTTAAGGCCGTTAGGAGCTAGTCTCTGTTTTGACTTACGGGTTTCACATTAGAGATTGGCAGCTACGTATGACCTCTCCAGTACATTTAAATAAAGGCCTTGCTGATCCTTAACCAGTCTGCAAATCGTCCATCTCGCAGCACCGAGGCTGCTCTTCAGGTCTTACAATGATAGTATGAGGCTATTGATAACCAGCATGCTGTCTTCCTATTGATACTTGATTTTTAAGCCGCCTTTGATACCGTGGATCATGGTATCCTTTTGAAACGGATTTATGAGGACGTGGTGTCTTCGTGACAGAGTTCACGGATGGTTTAAATCTTACTTCACTAAAGGTCTGCAGAGTGAATTTTAACGGGAGTTATATCTGATGTCCAAGCAACTTGACATGGAGTCCCCAGGGGTACTCATTGGTCCACAGGCTTGCCACTTATTGCAAATAGGTATGTTGGCAAGATTATTAAAAACTGGCACCATCTAAATATGATGTATACGCCGACGCGTTCACTATATTTAAAACCGTCACATGCTGTTGTTTTGGCATGGCTGCGCTTTATTCAAATTCAGCCATTGTGTTATGATCTCCAGGCATGATACGAGTAACAAACTAAGTTAACGAGTCTTACAACACTCTTTCGAATGCATGGATTTATAAGAAAAAATACTTCGCTTCAAGTTTTGCCAAAATAAGTGTGCTCGTCTTTTTTGAGGACAACCAAGTCGCAAGTCGCACACATGCCAATCCATTACTCCATTCGCTTTCCTGGCTTCTAATTGCATCAGTATCTATCTTCCAGCTTACCATACACTTATGCCCCTTCCCCTCAGTTCTGCTTTTCTTAAACTCCGGTTCCTTGTTCAGGAAACAATC